>PVIH01002975.1:0-22386 GCA_004025045.1 Sigmodon hispidus
TTTTTTTTTGTTTTGCTTTTGTTTTCCAGATAGCTACCTTGTTTTCTAAATGTCGGCAACTGATTTTTTTCTCTGATTTGAAATTGTAGTTTCAGCTACACTGAATTTATACTAAATTATTATATGTAGATAGATTGCTGTCCTGACTATCTAGTCTATAGATTTATATTTATTCTTTTTTTTAATTTCTAAGAAAACCTTTATTATTATCGATCATAGATGGACAGGAAAGCCCAGCTACCCTTACCCCAACAAGCAAGCTGGATACAATTTTAAAAGGGCCACCTGCTAAGACAAGGTGGTACATGCAACTCCCTGAAAGGGGGGTCAAAAAGAAAAGATGATAAAAGTTATATCTTCAGATGCCTGAGTGAGCTGAAATCCAAACCATGAGACATTCTCAGAAATCCTGTGATGTGTCTCCTGAGTTTTGGCACCCAGGAGAGAGTTGGAGCTTTTCAAAGGCTTCCAAATCCTTCCAAAGATCATCTGGGTTTTGATGATAACCAGGTGAGAGTTGCAGCTTCTTGAAGCCTTTCAGAGCTTCTCCCAGGTCGGAGTCAGGGTTGGTGTTGGTGTTTTGGGAGGACCTCTCTGCCCTGGGAAAAGCTTTTTGGCAGTATTTTTGCCATCTCTGTATCCTTCTATTGATCCGAGCTTCTCGCCTTCGCCTCAGGAATTCATTCCAGCTATCCTCTAAGGAGTTGAAGGGTCTCAGCATCAAACATTTGTTGTAGATTCTAGGAGAGTACTCTGGGCCCTTCCAGCCCTGCATTCTGAAGGAAGGGAATCTGACTTCATTGGCTTCTGCTTCCATTCTCCATCTTTCGGCCAGGCTAGTCTCTTCCTTTGGGTATGGCATTGAAAACTCTTTTTCTAGGTCTAGGAACCATACGCAGGTGAACCTGGGGAGTGTATCACAGCAGGCTGAGGATCCCTCCGCACCCGACAATCCAGCTGAGATCCCAGACTCAGAAAGGCTCAGGGTTTCCATTGTTGGAGTCGCTGAAGTTTCCTTAGTCGGAGCTTCTTCCATCTTCGCTAAGGCTCACTGGAGCTCGGTTTACCAGTTCTCTGCAGCTCCCTGCAGCTCCGTTTTCTCTTTTTTAAATTGTGAGGCTATACTATACTTTAAGTTAAGAGAGAAGCCTGTTTAGCTTTGCTGACTTCTTCTAGGCATTATTCAACTCCTTAATAACCTTTGATTTTGTCCATATTTCTTATGTAGATTTAGTTTGATATTTCTGTAATCTTGGGTTGAATGAACAAGATACTAAGGAAAACTGGCATACTTATAGTGCACAAAACATAGGATTCATTAGTTTATGTTTTATTGGGTGTTTTTAATAATAATTTATATGTAGAAGGTTTACCTTACATACCAACCACTGTTACCCCTCCCTCCCCTCTTCCCAGTCGCTCCCCAGCTTTCCACCACCCCACTCCTCCATCTACTCCTCAGAGAGCATAAGGATTTCCTGGAGGAGTCAATACAGTCTGCCATATACAGTTGAGGCAGAAGCAAGCCCCTCCCCCAGTATCAAGGCTGAACAAGGTGTTTCTCTGTCAGGAATGGGCTCAAAAAACCCAGTTCATGCATTAGGGATAAGTACTGGTCCCGCTACCAGAGGCTCCATAAACTGCATCAGTCATACAACTGTCATCCACATTCACAGGGCCTAGTTCGGGCCCATGAAGGTCCCCAGCTGTCAATCCAGAGTTAGTGAGCTCCTAATAGCTCAGGTCAGCTGTCTCTGGGTTTCCTCATCCTGATCTTGGCTTCTTTGCTCATAGACTCTCTCCTCCCTCTCTTCAGCTGAACTAGTATCTCCGACCCAATGCTTATGCTGTGGATCTCCGCATCTACTTCCATCAGTTGCTAGATGAAGGTTCTATAATGGCAATTAGAGTGGTCATCAATTTGATTACAAGGGAAGGCCAGTTTAGGCACCCTCTCCACTACAGTTTGGAGTATCAAATGGGGTCATCTTTGTAGATTCTTGGGTATTTTCCTAGCACCAGGTTTCTCCTTAACCCCACAATGGCTCCATCAAGATATCTATTTTGTTGCTCTCACTCTCTGTCCCTCCCCCGACTCAGCCATCCCATTCCCTCACTTTCCTTTACCACCTGCCCCACATTGTCCCACTTTACTCAGGAGATCATAACTATTTCCCCTTCCCAGGGGAATCCATGGATATCTCTTTTAGGTTCCTCCTTGATACTTAGCTGCTCAGTGGTTGTGGATTGTAACCTAGTGATTCTTTGCTTTATATCTAATATTCACTTGTGAATGAGTACATAGTATGATTGTCTTTCTGGGTCTGTCTTATGATTTTTTTTCTATTTCCTTCTATTTGCCTAAAAACTTCAGGAATTGTTTTTGTTGAGTAGTGCTCCATTGTGTAAATGTACTACATTTTTAAAAAGTCTATTCTTCATTTTCTTTCATATAGATCATATATATTTCACCTAATTTTATTTTTAGGTATTTGTTCTTATTGCAAAAACATTCCTTTCTTTCATTGTGTGTTCTAGTTGGTAACTAACTATTTGTATATCAGAACTTATTTCTCTATATTTACTTTGTACCTCAACACCTTACTATTTTTTGCTGTGGTGGCTATAGGGTAGTTTTTAATTTTGTTACATTTTATTGATTTGTAGAGGGGATATGTAAATATCGAGGTCAACATGTAAGAAGCAGAAGACAGACATCAATAATCAGTCAGTTCTCTTCCACCATGTGGGTCCTGGGGATTGAACCAGGGGAATTGGGCTTGGCTGTAGGCTCCTCTACCCACTACCCCTATATTCTACAGTTATTTTAATGTTGACTTGGGTCATTTGAATTTACTTCTTAATATAATAGATAGGTAGGTAAGGAGATAGATAGATAGATAGATAGATAGATAGATAGATAGATAGATAGACAGATTGATATTTTTCCAGGCTGGAGAGATGGCTAAGCAGTTAAGACTACTTGGTTTCAGCTCCCCACACCTACATGATGATTTATAACAATCCTTATCTTCCCTTCCAAGAAATTTAATAACCTTCTGACATCTTGGGCAATAGGCACCAACATGCTAGACATACCTATGTGCAGGTAAAACACTCAAATACATAAAGTAAATTTTAAAAATATTTTTTTATTTTTTTTCCACAAGTGGACCTTGTACCTCACCTAGGTAGCACAATTGAGCCAAACTTGTTGGCAGAGGTGTGGGTGAGTCAGACCCAAAGTTGTGAGCATGGGAGAGCTGTCCCCATTACTCATCTGGCATGTGGTGGGGCTCAGGTAAGGAAGAGATGACCCCCACCCACTATCATCACCTGAAGTAAGAGGAAGAGCTGACCCAGAGCTCATAAGAGCAGGAGAGCTGTCCCTGTCCCTAGGTCTCACCTGGACCACACAGTAGAACTGACCCTAAAGGTGTAGGTGGGGGTGGGGGAACTGGCCCTAAGGATGTGAAACTGCGAGAGCTTACCTTGGTGGTAAATATAGGGGAAAGCTGACAAGTACCCTGGCCCAGAACCAGGGTTATGTGTTGGCGTACCCCAACATCCACCCCATCTGGGATCAGTTAGGGCACGGAGATGGGGGGTTGGGAATGGGATTGGTCCTGTGGACCCAGGGCTATACAGGGCAGCGACAGAATGTCCAGGAAGAGTCCCAGTGAGAGCCCAGTGTCGATAGTGTACGGCAGAGACCAGGCGTCTTGAACCAGACCATTGATTCTTGGGATGAACTCCTGCATGCAAAAATGGATGGACAAAGGGGTTTACTGCATGACTCACTGTTCCCGCTGCAACTTCCAAGATGAGTGTTCACCCCCTTTTCTTTTTTCTCTTAAATTTTATTTTGTTTTATTCAGGGAGAGGGGAGCGTGAGATAGGTGGGATCCAGAGGCATGATGTGAAAAACACAAAGTATAAATAAAAAGCAAGTTAAAAGAGCAAAAGGCACTAAGACACTCAATAAGTCTGTACATTTCTGCCACTGGACGAGATAGCACACAAACATCTATTGATAGATTCTGGGGTGCTGAGTCACAAGACAATAATCATTAATGGAAAAAGAATGAGAGGAGATTAATTCTGGTATACAAATCATTTTTAGTACCTCTCTGCCCTCCAATAAATAAACTACCACGTTATAAATTTATAATATTAAAAACTTTCCCCTCACCTTTCTGTGACCTATAACCTAATTGCTTTCTCTAACTTGGGAATTTTCACAGAAATGAAAACAGTGGTAGCCATGGTCATTCTTAAATTTTTTTTAACTTTGTAATACTGCTTCTAGTTTCAATAAATATGCTGCGAGTTTTCAGATAACATAAAAAGTCATATTACTAAATGTATTGAGTGTTTATCAAAAATTAATATCAAAACTTTTTCAATGGTGTTCCAGAATATTTAAAGATGATCACACAAATTTTCCTAGAATTTACTAACATAGTGAACTGTAGTTATGACGGTTGTGAAATTATTTTTATTACTAGTTTTTTGCTTAAGCAGGGTTTCCCTGCATAAAGTAATTAATTGAAGGATATATGCAGATCTTATAACAACATCAAAAAGATAAAGAATGTATAGAAACATTTCTTTAAATTATTCATTTATTTGTGGGTTTTTTGATTTATTGGTTTGTTATTTCCAAACAGTATCTCACTCTAGCCCACACTGATCTGAACTCACTCTGTACTATACCCTAGGCTGGCCTTAAACTAATACTCTGCTGCCTCGGTCTCCTGAGTACTAGGATTACAAGCCCCATTAGGCTCCTTAAAATCTAGAGGCAGTATTTACAGCATAAAATATAGAAAACAAATTAAATCATTTGTAAGAAATAAACAAAGTTTTAAATTTTAGCCAACATTTATATTAAATATCATCTATTTGGAAATAATAATGATTTTTTTTCTTTCAGATTGGGGTGTTAATGTGCTGGTGCACTGCTAAATAATCCTTTTCCCCATGGTTTACAGTGCTTCGCCTATCATGCATGGTTTTTCACTTATATACTGACTAGTAGTGATGCCTTCTTACACCACCCTGCTTTATCTTTGTTCTGTTTTGTTTCTCCAGTGCTGAAAAATTAAACTCAAGGCCTTGTGCGTAGAAGGCAAGCACTCTAGCTCTGAGCCACATCCCCAGCCCGCATTGTTTTAAGTACAATAGCAGTCAATAATTTCATTTCTACTACTTACTAGCCATAACATCAATAAACCTAGGTTGCAATTTCCATTTTGCTATGGTATTTAAAAGTTAAGCGTATAGGGGCTAGAGAGATGGCTCAGTGGTTTAGAACACTTGTTCTTGAAGGAAACCTGGGTTTGATTTCCAATACCCACATGAGAGCTCACAACCATTTCTAACTCCAGTTCCAGGAGTTTTCATGCTTTCTTCTAGCCTTGATATATATTCATGCAAAATATTCTTATAAATAAATAAATAGTTCAGTATATAAAAGATCTAAGTTAATATTCCAGTTGTGTGCCCTATATAAACTAAATAGTAAATGAACATTACTAATATCACCAATGTAATACATGCAACAATTGGTCTGTAAACAAAGGTTAATGATAATAAAAAATTATCATCAGGTATTCTTAAATGCAGCAACTTTGTTTGTGTCTTTTCCTGTGTGCTTAAGCTCCAAATGAACTTGTTCCTGTGGATGGGTTATTCAGCTTCTAAGCTTCTCTTAGCTAATGAAGTAAAAACCAAAGGGAACAAAGAAAAGCTTATATAGGGCACTTGGGAGAGGAAGACCGGGCCAGTAACAAAGGCAAGAACTGACTTCTTGTGTAAATGTGATATGAAGTTCCTAATAGCCAATGATTCACGGTTGCTTAGCAACATGCTAATACATAAAAAGAATGGAAAGACTCACCAAGTGGTATGTGCACTCTCACCTCTACGTTTATTATTCCTTCATGGTACATACCTCAAATAGAAAATTAAACAAAGGTTTGACTTCTAGAAAGCAAGCCACTGACTTAATGACAGTCTAAACCTAGTCATTGAGTCACTGGCAGCTCACACATAAATGTGCAGGCAATGTATGTGTATCATAGTTGATTTTCAGGTGCAGCGGTCCATCAGTTTAAGGCAGCAAGTGCTTCTTTAAACTGTAGAGGACACATGGAAGAGCATGAATCACTCATTCCTTTAAAAGTTAATGTCTCCTAGGAAGCATGAAGCATCCAGCATACAAATAACTGCACCACGAGGTAGATGGAATTCAGGTCACAACTGGAGAATACTAACTTACATAATCCTCAAATATGGGAAAGATCAAAGCTTGGAAGCATTCAAAAAGGCTTCACTGGGAAAGTACCATATGGGCCAACCTTTAAAAGTCAAAGAAAAAGAACTCAAAATTTTGAATAGGATTCTGACAGGTACAAGTAACAGGGAAATAGTTCCCAATGTTAGGGAGGCAGCTGCATGCTCCCTATCACAGTGGCAATCCAAATTCACTGAAACACTGAATTCTCCTGGAAGCTGATACCAGATTGTGGAGGTATTTGAATGCCAAGTTTTATCTGCTAGGCACCAAGACATGTATGCGTATTCTTAAATGGATCAAAGTTATGCCTTCTAGAGATTAACGTGGTAAGGCAGTCATCTTAGGCCAATAGTTTTGCAATAATTAAATGCCTGAGGCTAGGTGATTTTCTTTCATAACAGGTATTTTATTGGTTGTGTTAAGATACACTGACAATTCATCCATAATTATTAACACGCAGACTGAAAACAATCAAGAAGCCCTGTATTGTTACTTCTTTTCAAACAATGTTTCTAACTACTCTCCAGCTTCTGATACAGAAACAATTTAGCACTTAGAAGTCCTCAGCTCCATAATAGGTCTGCCTGGATGAGCTCCATGAAACCCTACCTCAAAAAACTATCTAGGCACTGAAGAGATGGCCTCTGCTTCACCCCTGTCCCTCCATCTGTCACCTACAATTTGACTCATTACCAATTCATGATCTTTTCTTTATGTGTGTGTGTGTGTGTGTGTGTGTGTGTGTAACCTGCTGCATCTGTTTCTGTTCAGTTTTGCCGTGCTCAGGGCTGATCTCTTAGGATTAGACAACCTATATGGAACCTCTCTCTCTCTCTCTCTCTCTCTCTCTCTCTCTCTCTCTCTCTCTCTCTCTCTCTTCCTTTGTGTGTGTGTGTGTGTGTGTGTGTGTGTGTGTGTGTGTGTGTAGCTATTAATCACCTGTATTTCTTCATCTCTGGGGGGCAATTTTCCCTGTCCATATTAGCATGCCAACAGTGATGTTCTTTGATTGCTGATTTTTTTCAGATAGCAAGTGGGGGATAAAAACTTAGAAGCCTGATTTCCTCCCCACACACACACCCTTAAACTGGCAGAACAATGGTGGGAGCAAGCAGGGACTCAAGGGAAGGACACAGAAGGAAGAAGAAATTTGAGTTTGCCATGTGTGACCTGCTCACGAACTGGTAAGTGATAATGCTCAGCAAGTGGGAGAAAATATAGGCTGAGAATTTGGTAATTACCCCCCTGGAGGCCATATCTGAAGCTGTGTGAGTAATGGCAATAGGAAGGAGAGAGATTGCATTGGATTCTAGAAGATAAAGGACATAAATAATAACTACCCAAATTTGCAATCTTTTTTTTAGCCCTTTTCAAGAAAAAAAACTCAGCTTCCTAAAAAACCATTTGCTATCAAGAGAGGTAGATACCAACAGCTATGGGGAACCAGGGCCGGGATAATATAAAATGAGTAGGCAATCATATGTGTCCTTACAGGGACACACTTCAGCATGGAGGAAGGAGCAGACACAAGCTGGGGAAGGAGCTGCTTGGCAGCTGGTCCCTTGATGAAGAAGTTAGAAAATGAATGCTTTGGGTTTTTAAAAAAAGAAACTTTAGAAGAATATTTGTTGAAGAAGAGAAGACTAGTAAAGAGGGAATGGATGCAATTTTGTGTGAGAGAAAATGTTTGTCTTAGTTGAAGAACTAGAAAGGAGAAATGTGGTTAGGTGTGCAAATGTCAGTCTGGAAAATCCAAAAGCAGGGATTTCATGTCTAACTCAGAGGAGTTGGGAGGAGCAGCCACAAACAGAAAAGAAAGTTGTCTGAGAGATGTAAATGCGATCAGAAGTTGAGAAATAGCAGTTTGAACTGCTCAATAGGTAACTGAGTGTATGGAAGGCTTGAAAAAAAAAAAAAAAAGGCTTCTCAAAAGCAGTAGAAATGCTGTCTGCTGTACATTACCAAACCTAGATTCTTACTGTTCTTAAACCTAATTCTATCACCATAGAAGATCTGGTCCGCAACAAAAGCTTCAGTAATCCCTATATTAACACAAGAGAAGGTAGGTCTTACCCATAACCTTCAAGTTTACAGAAAAGACTCAGAAAGCAGGCCATTGGAGAGAACTTCAATGATAAACAGATCCAAGACCCTGGGCTTTCAGAGGGGTCTCAGATGGTCATTTGAGAATATAAACCTTTACGATGGCAGCACATACTGAAAAGCACAAAGTATACCATGGTCTTTCTAGAGAATTCAGATAGGGCAGTGTCTTAGTTTTGCCTCTGATGACAGAAAGAAACCTCCATGGCAAAGGGCTAAAGTGCTGAGAAGCAGAGAGAAGGAAAAGTGGTTCACATGATGCCTCCAGAGGGGAGCGGGGAAAGTTATAAGCATCTTCTCCAGTCTGACTCAGCACAGGAATTAATTTTAACCTCCAAGAGATACAGCACAGTGCCTGGGCAAAGCTTTCTAGGCCTTTGATGGCATCCAATCCCACAGGTAACATAATACATGACAGCGACTCTGTTCATTCTCAGGATCTTGCAGTCCACCTTGAATCTCATTGCACTGTTATTCATATGTCAGTATATGTAATAAATTGGAAATAAATACCAAATATAACATAAAAAAGAAGCTGTGTTCATTGCTGTCATGCCTTCTGTCCCACCGTCCAGGGTTATCATCAGCTTCCACTCAGGTGGCTCCGTGTCTTCAGCAGCAGCCCCTCTTCACCACTACTCTCAAGCCGGGGTTGCTGCAAAGTATAACAATGGGGTGTATCACTGTGCACAGATGAATCACCACCTGACACATCCAGTACTTGAATTCCTGAAATGGTGTTTTGCTGGCAGAACTAAGTACCAGTGTCAGAAAACAGGAGATAAAAAGGATGACGAAGGAGAGGAGGGTAAAGAGAGCTCTCACATGGGCCTGTGCTTGGACATCCCGGAGTCCTGAGAAGGCCAAGAGAGTCTTCTTCACATGTCTTACCAAAGATACAAGGAGCAAAATCATGAAGATGCTAAAGATAACAGTAGGGATTGTCCAAATAATCATTTTTATAGAAAAGAAGTAGAATTTCTCAAATGATTGTCTTAAGCTATTATTCCCAGTAGCATTCCAAGGTTGCTGGTCTCTCTTTACAAAGTTATCATATATTATGTAATTGCCCATGAAACACAGGATACTGTTTAAGCTTGAAATCCCTACAGCACTAAGCAACATCCATGGTACCCACCCAGGCACCCTGTACTTTAGCCACAGAAAGAAAGGGTGGGTTAAGGTTGCAATTTTCACACAATAGAAGAAACCTAGCAAGGAGCAGAACCAGATGGTTGCAGCCGTCAGGAAGTCCCACAGTAAATTTACCAGCTGCATTACAACATTGTATGGGAAGACTGCTGGATTCAAGAAAAGATAAACATTCTTACCTATCACCACCCACTGCAGACAGAAGCGAGAGGCTGCTAGACTGATCAGTAACTTATTATGAGCTGACAGTGTTCTCCGGAGCAACCATTTCATGCCCAGTGCTATAGTGATATATCCATTGCCCACCACTGCCACCAGGCACAATAGAACTAAAATGATAAATAAAGAGATGACTGTCTTATCAGCTGTCTGGCATCCCAGAACTGTGTGACCTGTGCTCATTTCTCCTGTGGACATGATTTGTTGCTCTAAGAAGTCTCTTCAAATTGTTTGTCTCTCCACATGTCCGAAGTGGAGAAGTGAAGCCAGAGGTAAGGATGCAGGTTCTCTGAGGACGATAAAAAGGTTTCTTCTCTTCCGAACAAATGCAAATATTGCCAAAGCTAAGTATCTAAAGTCCCTCTGCCTCCTGCCTGTAAATTTGCCTGTTCTCTTGCCTATCCCTACTCACTGTCACTATCAGTGTGAATAATGTATCAGGTGCTTGCATATGGTATCTCTTACATAGGCTATTGCACTTCTCTAGGCTGATACCTAAGACCACACACCTGGAGCTGCTTGGTAATAAAATCCACAGGACATGCATCCTACTGAGTAGCAGAGCTCATGTCTATGATGGGGGGGAGGGTAAGAGGTGATTGCTAGACATTGTTCTAGATGCTTCCTCCACCCCACAAAAAAATATTTAATTCTTACAGTAACCCTATGAAAGAGGCACAGGAAGAATATCACTTTGACATAGAGCCAGAACTGATACAAATGTCTCTCCTGAGAGAACTTAGCTCAAGCTCTACTCAGCTGAGATCATTTGGTAACGCAGAAGAGAGCAAAAGACACAGGCACACAGAGTGAAGTAGGGAACTTTTCTCCATAATTTAGACAATGGTGAGTGTTCTGTATGCTGAAAATAAAGGAACTGTTTTGGCCTATGCACAGCACCATAGAAGTGGGTGGAGAATCAGAGGGCAAGCTGGTAGGAGAAGGGTGGAGTTAAGTCAGTCTCCATCTGTCCCCGGAAGAAGAAGCATGTAAGAATCCAGGTGAGACACGGGCTGCGAGCCACGTGGTGGGCAGATTAATAGAAATGGGTTGATTTAAGATGAAAGAGCTAGCTTTGGTCCATGTGCTTGAGACATGGACCAAACAGTATGAAGTAATATAAGCGTCTGATTTATTTCTTTGGGGGACAAAAGCCACCGCAGACCAGGTTCCAAACCTCTGCCGTGGACCAAGTCACAAACCTCCGGGCCCCAAACAGCCCCAGGAAAACTTCCTACAAAAATGGTCTGTTAGCAGTGACTTCACAAGAGAGCTAGAAACCAATGGGGAGGTGGTAAGAGGTCTGGCTAGTGGCAAGCTTCAACTCAAGCCTCACTCCTCACTGTGAGTGTGTGAGCATGCCAGTGAGCTCCTATGTCTCCTTATGTCCATCTCCATAATATAAAAGAAATACTCATTCTAGTCCACAGACTTTCCTTGAAGAGTGGATATGGCTGTGTGAACACATCAAGGTTGATTTCATAGGCAATAAAAATGGAGCTTCAAGTTACAGATAAAGACGTATTTAGATCATATTTAACTCATAGTGGGAGACCAAGAGCTATACCAATCCCAGGAACAACCCCTCCCATCACAGTTAGCAACATAACTTACACCTCCATCCTCTTCTACTTAGCAACTACATAACTAGCAACTATCATCTAGATCCCTGGTTTTTTCCCTATTAAAGTTTGACTGGATGGCACAGTGGATCAAAGTGCTTGCCAACGAGTCTGAAGGCCTGTGTTCCTTCCCTGGAAACCACACAAAGGTGGAAGGAGACAATCAACTCCACAAAGTTGTCATTTGGCCCCCCATAGGACACCTTGTTGAAAGCACAGGAACACACACACACACACACACACACACACACACACACCAAATTTTTTAAAAATCACCAGGACTGGGGAACTGGCTCAGTAAGTGCTTGCCACAAGTATGACCATCCGAGTTTATCTCCCCAGCGACTATGAAAAACTCCAAGAATGACTGAGGACCTGTAATCCCCCTGCTGAGTATGTGAGATACAAGAAATTCTAGGACTGGCCACTAGCCTAGCAAGAATGGGGGTTGCTGAGCTAGAGGTTCAGTAAGAGACCCTATCTCAAGGGCCAAAAAAGGAAGGCACACACAATTGACACAGTGATTGTGCCTGCTTATGAAAATGCTACCTCCCCAGCAAAAGTGCTCCCAACTTTCCACTTTGTGTCCTGGTTTCTTTGGATGAATGCTAAATTGTTTTTCTACCAGAACCTGAAGAAATAATGCAAATTGGGTCTTTGGACCCTGGAGTTTGTGCAGCCTCAAACATTGTAGTACGAGAAACTCAATCTCTTCCTTCTACCTCCTACACCATCGATGGCTCAGAAGATGAAGGATGTGTAATTAACCTCAATTGATTTAACAGTTATTTGTAAGCATCTCCTGTTCCATAATAAGGGTATAAAAAGCACTAGGCTACAACAGTTAATTAGCTGCCATCAAAGTGCTTTCATGTACAAATCATAAACCACAAACATTTACTGTGCATATATTATGTACAAATTAAATTTATTCAAAAAGGTGAGTAGTCTTTAATATTTAAATGAATAATTGTGTTATGGTGTGTTTTTAACATTTAATTATTGTGTTTTGTGTGTAGGTGTGTTTCACATAAATATATATGTGTGTGTGTGTGTATACATATATGCACCATGTGTATGCCTGGTATCCATAGGTCAGGAGAGTGTATCAAATCTTTTGGAACTGGAGTTACAGATGGTTGTGAGCTACCATATGGGTGCTAGGACCTGCACCTGGGTCCTCTGCAAGAGTAATATGTGCTCTTTACCACTAAGTCATCTCTGCATCCTCATATTCCATAGTGATTTTTATCAATTCTTGTATTTATGATATTTTGCTTTCTCTTACTTAGATTTAGCTTTTAAGCAAACACAAAGTCTGATAATTCCCAGTTGTTCTTAGCCCTTTTTTCAAGACAGAGTTTCTTTGTGTAGTCTTGGCTGTCCTGAAACTCCCTCTGTAGACCATGCTGGCCTCAACCTCACCCCCTAAGTACTTGGATTAAAGGCATGTACCACCACCATTGGCTCATAGTCTGTATGACTGTATATATGAAAGTAGTTTGATAGGAATCTAGAATAGATGCTCTGGATAGGAATTCTCAACTCAGTGTTCTGTGTCACAAAAATTAAAAGAGAAGACATCAACCTGTTTCCTAAATGCTATGTACTTTCCTATTCATTCCCAGAAATCGTTAGGAAGGCTCAGCAGGGCTGGTTATATGGTTTAGCAAGTGAAGGCGCTTACTGCCAACTAACATCCTCAAGACCTACTTCTGAAAGCTGCCCTCTGGCTTCCACAGCCTACCTTGTCATGTGCCACTGCCTCCAACACCACAAATAAATGGTTGAAAACATTGTGGAGATGAATGGATGTCGTGCCGTATGTCAGAAGAGTAAGGCAGTAGTAAAGGCAATAGAAACACAATTATGGGGGCAGGAGGGGGAAGAGAGTTTGAATAAGGGGATACATGGATAAAAAAATGAGACTTTATTCATAATTTTAAAAAGGAAAAAAAAGAAACACAATTATGAAGCCTGGAAAAACAGCTTTATGGTTAAAGAGAGTTTAGGGCTTGCTGCTCTTTCAAGGACCCTGAATTGGTCCCTAGCAGCTATGACAGTGGGTTCATATGGTTCATAACTGTAGCCTCCTGGCTTTTGTGGGCACATACACACACACACACTAATAAGTAATAATTTTTTTTAAATGTACATGTATTAAGTATGACTGGATATGCTTGGATTCCATCAGGGACTTACTTGAAGCCATGATAGTGTCTTTAGCTGAAAACTTGGACTATGAAAGGATCCTAGATTCCTCTTTGCCACATTAGTGTACAGACAGATGCCTGCAATCAGTAAGAAGAATATCGTCAGAACCCAACCATGCTGGCACTCCATATTTCAGACTCTAACACTGTAAGAAATAAATTAGCCAGTCTATGATATTCTGATACAGAGCCTAACCAACCAAGACACAACCATATGCATGTTTATTAATTATAATCATGTCTGCTTCATCACTGTATTATGTGCAATGTGAAAAAAAATGGAAACTTAAGATAAAAGGTAATGGAAATTGCAATGGCCACATTTTTCTTCCCATTCTCAGTATGTCACTTTTCACATAGTCCAGTCTGGAGAATGATAACTTCAGCAACAGCATCCAGGAAATGCCCCCTGAGCAAGACAAGCAGAACTAAGATTATCAAAATTAACAATTGCCATATAGCTTTGTGTTGTATGATGTTTCTGGCCTGGACTTTGCATCCTGGCCCTGAGATTCCGACCCACAGACCAGCAGACCCACAGACCTACAGAAACACACAGATGCTTATATTAATTTTATGCTGATTGGCCTAGGGCCCAGGCATATAACTTGCTAACTCCTTCATCTGAACTCAACCCATAATTCTTTTTTATTTTTTTTTAATTTTTATTATAAAATAAAGTCCTTTTTTTCCATGTATCCCTTGCTTTCCCTCCCTTCCCCCTCCAAGTCCCTCATGGTCAGCCTTCAGCCTCCCTCCTCCCCATCCTCCCATCCCCTCCTCAAAAAGGGCAAGAAGTCCCAAGGTGGATCAGCTTAGCATCCACTCCAGGCAGATGGGATTTCCTCATCCTAATATCATGACTGGGTTAGGTATTCCTCTGGGGAGAATGGGCTCTACATACTGCCTATGTCAGTGGACAGCTGCCTATCCTTTGAGGGCCTAGTTCTTTTTCTTGAAGGTTCCACAGTGGCTGTTCTTAATTCAGTGAGCTCCCCAGAGCTCTAGCCAGCCATCTCTGTGGGAGTTTTCCTCATAAGCCCTATCCCCTTGCTCATATAGATTTTTCTCCCCTGCCCTCAGCTAGACCTAGTGCTCAGCTATGTATCTCTGCCTCTACCTCTATTAATTTTAACCCATAATTCTTATCTTGTTCAGCCATGTGGCTCGGTACCTTTTCTCCACAGCATTTTGACTTCTTTCCTCTGCACGTGATCATGGGTCTCTGTGGTGTCTCTCTCGTATTTCTGTGCCATCTCTACTCTGTTCTTCCTGTTCACAGAGTTTTCTTAGTCTGGTAGACCCACCCACACTTCCTATCTGCCTCTGGCCAATCAGCTTTTTATTAAACCAGTAGGAGGGACAAATATTTACAACGTACCAACATAATGCTACTACAGCTTTGCATTTGCCCATAATCAAAGCGCTCAGAAGACTGAGGCAGGAGGATTGTGAGAAGCTTTATCTGTATGAGAGCTGGTCTCAAAAACACCAAGGTATGAGGATGTAGTTGAATCTTGGAGTCCTCTTCAAGCATGGGCAATGTCCGGCACAAACAAAAAAACAAAACAAAATCTGAGAATTCCATTTTGTCCATGTGTCTTCAATGGGCCAAAACTTGAAAACCTTTTCATATTATACAATGCAATTCCACTGAGCATAAGGTTGTGAGCAGGATCTATAATAGCAGAAGCTCTTACTGCCCTCTGTCTCGTCGGTCAGTCTGGAAAGGGCCTGTTGGTGAGACCAACTTTAATCAGTGTACAAATGATGAGAGTCGCAAAGGCTGGTAAGAGAAAGAAAACTGGGGAAAAAGAAGAAAAAGATAGATGGGAAGAACTGAAAGGAGACTGGGCTTAGCAGAGCAGTATCCGAGGGGACAGCTGGAGCCACAAGGTAGGTGGCATGCAGGAATCTTTGCCATGGAAACAACTGACAATGACTACGTGTCTTCATAAAGGAAGTACAGAGAGAACTGAGGCTTGGAGAATACAATTTGGGTTGCTTTCAAAGTGATCCACAGGAGCCTCTGAGGAACGAAGTCCATTGGATAAGAAAAAAAACCAGGAAATATCGGGAAATACCAGAAATGAAAGGGACAAAAGAAGCACAGAGAGTTAGGGGGGAAATGGTGGATCATGGAGGAAGTTGAAAATAAAAGAAGGAAATGAGAGTATATCCAAACCTTATGAATTCTTGTACATGTGTGCTCATCAGTCAGAGTACTGACACTGATCACTTGAGAAAAGAGACACCTTTGGTGTGAAGCCTTCAAAACTTATGATTGGACGGCACATAAATCCTAAAATCTCATCTTCAGGGTATTTCTCAGCTTGGGGTTGCTAAACAACAGGGTGATGGAGTTCAAAGAGATGCCCATGTACATGATGACTTCTCTAAGCCAATACCAGTGACTCTGAATAGTTTTGATTTTTGTAGCAAAAATTATCAGGGACAGAAAAAATGATATATAGAAGATAAAGAAGAAGGTAAGGGATTTGAGAGCCATGGTGTGAGCCTGAGTACGGAAGTCACACAGCCCAGGCCTAGAGTCCCTCATTTTTCTCACGTGCCGGTACAGTGAGAACATGAGCAAGAAAATGGACATGAGGAATAGAAAGAAAGGAGTGAGCCACATGAGCACTACATGAGACAAGTAACAGTACCGATAGAAGTCCAATGTCATTTGACCAAAAGTGCAGTTTCCAAGGGAACCCTGGGAGATGGTCATCTGAGTAGCAATGATGTTCCCAGTGGCTGATATCATGGCTGACACGCCACCCATGATGAGAGAGGCCAGCAGCATCCTGGGAACTAACTGAGAAATCCTCCACTTGAGCCAAAAGAGGGCAGGGTAGGAGATGGAGGAGATCTTCACACAGTAGAAGACAGCAAGCCAGGCAGTAAGCCACAGAATGAGAGTGTTGGTGAAGTCCCAGAGGATGCCAAAAAGGTTTGCCTGGTAACAAAAACCAAAGGCAGCCAAGAGATTGGTCAGGATGGTTATCCCATGTAAACAGAACCGGGAGGAAGCAAGAGAGGCCACAATCATGTCAGCTGCTGACAGTGCCCGGTTTCGCATATACTCTCTGCCCAGCACGATGATCATGAAGCCATTCTGCAACATAGAAGCCAGTGACACCAGGCAAAAGATGATCATGAAGATCAGTGTGGGTGTGGAAGGCATCTTGTTGAGGGAGGGTCTGTTCACACAGGCTCCAGATCACTGAGACACAGGAACAAAAGAAAACAGAATCTATAGGGGCCAGAAACATGGAAAGCCTGGATTCATGCAAAAGCCCAACAAACAGCAAAGTTCCAGTGCCCAAGACTTGAAATGATAATAATTACAGTCTCTGTAGACATGGAAATCACACCTAGTTCAATGACACCTGCCTCAATTTGTATAACCTGTATTTGCCTCTCAGCCACAGCCAGGTGCAGGCAAATGCTAGCTGGAAATGCTCCAGAGTGCTGGGGAATACCCCTCTTTTGCAAATTATCTCTCTCCCTCTCTCTCCCTTACAATGTCTTCATTTACTCTTTGACAATTGCATACATGTATACAATGTCTCTTGATCACATATATCCCTAAATCATCTTTCTACACCTTCAGCACCCCCACACATACCCTTTTTCCATTAAGAGGTCTCTTTTTTTTAGTAACCCACTGCATCCAATTTTGTGTCATCTGAATAATCATGGATATAGGTCATCCATACAGGCCTATGAATTTCATACAGGGGAACAATGTATTTTGACATATTGTAATGGCAGTTCCTGATAACCAGAAGCCACAAGAGCCAAGTAATGTCCTTGAATACTCATAAAGTTGACCACATCTCTCCTGCAACCCCAATCCTTGCTTAATAAGCCTTCCCAGAGACCTTGGGGAAGGACAGAAAGATAGCCTTCTGTTTAATCTCTGCCAGGATGCTCATGTGGGACCTTGCTACATGCCCCAAGTGGCCTTCCAGCCCATCAATAGAATCCTACCTAAAAACTATAAAACAACCAATGCAATTATAAGTCACCAATATATGGAGGCACACAAAACATTAAGAAAAAGCTCTAATTTACCCTACTCTTCATTCAATTTCTTTACAAAACAAAGTTGATCTGTGTCTGTGTAGGTAGGTATATTAAAGCTGGGTTCCTAAAGACCCCTCAGTATCTCATCTTTCCACTCAGAAGCCTACAACAGTATCCACTCCCTTCCTCCATTCCCCCAGAACCCTCCCAATGCATTACACACAGACTCTCTCTCACACACACACACACACACACACACACACACACACACACCTCTTCAGGTCTTGGGGGTTTTGTTTTTTTCCTTGCTTTGTATAACTGAGTTCAATTAGTGTTTTCTGTATGGACATGGAGGTAGGGAGAGGGCCTTTCACTACATCAACAACCTACCAGTGGCCACACCCCTGAATGGCTCTTCAATCAGCTTCTCAGTTAGGGGTGGGGCTTTATGACCCTTCTTTATTCTTGCTGGAATTTTGACCTTGTGAAGCCTTTGTGTAAGAAACCACAGCAGCAGTGAGTCTGTAAGTTTAATGGCCCTGTCGTGTCCTGAAGACAGCATTCCACAGCAATTCCTCAGATCTTATGCTCTCCCCACTACCTCCTCCATAATATTCTCTGGGCCTTGGGTTAGGGAGAATGATAGAAATGTTTAGAGCTGAGCCTCCCCACTGCTGGTTCTCAGCACTGTGGCAGTCTGGATTAACTGTACCTACTGTAGAAAGAGACTTCTTTGACCAATGATGATGACAGTAGTACAGATCTCAGGATATAAATAAAGCACAGATATTTAGAACACAGTTTGATATTATTTGCTATGACCTCCTCAGCACCGGGCTTTGGGCCAGGTTTTACAGTAGTAGGCAAGAAATTCTTCCTGTAGTCTAAGCCTCAAGTCCAGTCAGAAAACAGTTGGTTACTCCTATAAGGGAAGTTCATATTTTATCTAGAGACTCTCCTATGGAGTCTGATTGGCATTTCTAAAGGCCACTGAATAGGAAGATTTTTCAAACCTTGCACATATGGTGTCTCCTTACATCACTGACATAGGAAATAAGCCTTAACATAGTGTGTAAAGGGCACCTAATAAAATATTTACTCGGGGCATGAAGGTTCAGGGGTAGATTCTGTTTCAGAGAAGGAAGCATGAGTAGCAATATCTTTTAAGAATACTTTGGAAAGTAATAGTATATTTAAAAAACAATGTGCTGACCAGGCATTGGTTCAATAGTGGTTTGACTCTTATAGGGGTAACCAACTATTCATTAACATCTAAGCTTTAATGTGTTTTACAGATAAAATTTATTTGTTCCTAAAATGTCCCTGAGGAAGGGAGAGGGGAGATAAGTAGTGATGAGAAGGAAGGAATGACAGAGAAGAAAGGGCACAGAAAGTACACCACAATAGACACTGAGAATCAAAACTGCATCCAGAAGAGCTCAGGACAAAGCTGGGACCAAAACAAGAGTCTGCCTTATGTGCAGCGAGCTTCATTCTACAACAATAGCTAAGATCATAATAACCATCCTGCCAGAAGGCTTGCCAGTCATCAAGTGATTTATGTCACACAGGTTACATCTTGCCTTCTTTACCATCAACCACACAAAGTAAACCAGTTCAGATCAACCATCCCAGCTCAGGGAGTAGCGCAGAAGACCTCACCAAGGTAAACTGAGAAAAATAAAAAGAGCCTGTGCCCATGAACAATGGGAGAGACAGAATGGACAAGAATGGAGGGGTAGTGAAGACACAGCCTAAGGCAGGAGGAATTCCCTCTTCAGGTGCCAGGAATCCTGAAGTCAGAGCGTTCTAGGATGACTCACAGAAAACGGCCTCACTGCTGATGGACTATGGCCCCACTCTAAATGCCTCAAGTGAGAGGTCTATGGAAAAAAGACCAAAGGAAAATGAAAACAAGCATTTGCAGATTTGCAGTGGAAACTACGGGCAAAAGATATAGTCAATTGAAGACCAGCATCTGATTGAAAAAAAAAAAAAATGTTTTTTTACTAGATTTTCAAAAGGTTATTGAAGAAACAATAAGCCAAAGGGACTGACTGGGCAGGCAGCTCAGGGTCTAGGTTGAGTGCCTTGCAGGCTTCTCTCTGGTTCTCCTTGAAGATAGCAGTAGTGAGCAGTCTCTGAGTGTTTCACAACGTTTGGCTCTGCTTAGAATTCCTGGGCCAGAGGCCAACTTCCTGATGTCATCATCGAGCAAGTTGAGGCCATGACACCCACACCCTGTTATAGCCATGTGTAACCAAGTGTACATTGTGTGCTCACAAGCATCTTCATGTTGTTTGTTCTACCACCACAGCATATCCCTAGTCAGAATGAGTCTCTTCCTCCCTAGACTTTACCTTCCCTGTAGCAGACTGCGCCACAATTTCACATCTTAATTCCTTCCCATGAGAAAGCGGACTTCAGAGTCCAGATGTAGCTGAGTCTGTAGAATGCTGGCCTTGCTTGCGGAAACTCTGAGTTCAAGCCGCAGCTGTACATGGTGGTACAGCCCTGAATCCCAATACTCGGGAATTGGAGGCAAGTGGATGAGCAGCTGAAGGTTATCCTCAAATATGTAGTCAATTTGAGGCCAGCCTGGGCTCATGAGAGTTGGTCTCAGAAAAACAAAGAAAAAGAAGAGAAAAAAGAGTAAGAGGAGGATTTCCCCAATCACCTGTGATTCATCTGACAGGTCTCCGAGGTCCCCTGTCCCATTCACAGCCTACCACCAAAAGACAGTGTAAGCAGGGCGATTTTGTTGTTGTTGTTGTTTTTCACAATCCTTCACAGGAATCAAAACATCAAATCTTTTCATAAAACTTTAGGTCCTCTTTCTCTTTTCTGAAGGTGTCCTGTGCCTACAAACGAAGCTCATAGATTATTTTCTGTGACACAATTGGCAATATCTTTTTCAAAAAGATGTCTGAGTCTTCTACGAAGGGGGCTCATGTCAAATAAGTCACAGCGGGATCTTGGGTTCCAGATGGTAAATTCTGTAAAGAGCTGCGCATACTTCTTTCCTTTTAGTTCTCTACACTAATAATTGCTTTTGTTTGTTCCTTTCTGTTCATTAATTTTTTATTATGTTTTGCTTTTTCCTTATTATGTTGTAATGCATTGTGTCATCTTTGAGACATGTAAAAATGTGTTTCATTTGACAAGGTTTGTTAATCCTTTGGCTCCCTCGCCGTTGAACCTTTTGGGTGCCCTGTGGTGAGTGTATAAGTACTTCCATATTCTTACATGGTTTCTGTAGGCAGTAATGCCAGAAAAGGGTAGCTGGAGAAGGAAAGAGTGCCTAAGTAGTATAAACATTTTAGGCTAAATTATGCATAAAGTTGAGTTATGTTTCTTAAAAATGTTCTAAGTACCTATTTCTGGCCCTACGGAGTTCTCATTTTCCTTAGGTAAACAATTTAAGATTACAACATTGATTCTAATAACATGACACTATAAAATAGAATTTCAGCTCTCTGAGAAAAAATTTGGAAAATTCCAATAACCTCATTCATCAAAATATATATCTAAGTGTGGGGCTACAGGCCTCTAATCCCAGCATTTAAGAGTAAGAAGATTTCAAGTGCAAATCAAACTTGTACCATTTATATAGTGACATCCTGTCTCAAAAACAAAATGGGGCTGGAGAGATGACCCAGAGGCTGAAGTGCTTCATGCTCTCACAGAGGACCAGAGTTCAAATCTCCGAATGTTGTGTAGCTCACAGCTGCTTGTAACTCCAGCTCTTGGCCTCTATGGGTACCAGTACACATGCTGACATCCACATACAAAGACACATATATAAAAATAATAAATCTTAAAGCAAAAGAAACACTTTTTAAATATCAAAAATCTTAATATAGCATAAAACACTATTTAGTGATGGTTAATATTGTTAATAGTCAAGTAAATTTCTGCATCATTTTCCTGTCCACTGAGAATCAGGACTTTCAGGCTATTTTTATAATTATAAGATTATCTTCAAGGAGAGTCTTAACTCACTTTTATTTTAATCATGAAAATGACTCCTCATTTTCTTTTTTTAATTAATTTTACTGTTTTTAATGATGTGTACATTGTGGGTGGGTATATGCAGATGAGTACAATGCTTAGAGGTCAAAGATGTCCAATCCCCTGAAGCTGGAGTTACAGGCATTTGTAAGCTGCCTGACTAACGTGGGTACTGAGAAGCAAACTCAGGATCTTAACCACTGAGTCATCTTTCCAGCACTTTCTTACACCATTTGAATAACCAGGAACAATACCAGAGAACTTTAAAGGAATAAATCAATGCTCCTTCCTTAATGACATCGTTTATTAATGTCTTGTATCTGTGGGAGAGGTGACAGTGTTCCAGGCCGCTGAGTCAGTGGTTTGAAGACCATGTTTCCATGATGTTCTCATGGGCCAACCTAAGAGGAAATAGAGAAAGAAAAACCTCCAGCTCCTATCCAACAGAGCTGATTTACTGACAATTAGTTTTTTATACTGAATTTCCACAGGAGATTTCAAAATCAAGACTTTATTGCAAAAAAAATTAAATAAATAAATAAAATAAAATAAAAACCTGAAACTATTGGCCTTGATGAGAACTGAAACAATGACAAGGCCAGATAGAACCTGAGGTTCTGTTGTTGTTCTCATTCATTCACTTCTCAAAACTCTTCATATGCCAGCAAAAAGATTTTTAAAACTCATTTTAGGGCCTCAAGAGAGAATGGAAAACAGAATTCAGTTAAAATGA
>PVIH01002975.1:22486-80708 GCA_004025045.1 Sigmodon hispidus
GGAGGGGGAAGGGAGGGAGGGAGAGAGGAGGAGGGAGGGAGGGAGGAGGAAGGAGGAAGGGGAGGGAGAGGAGGGGGAGGGAGAAAGGAACAGGGAGGGAGGGGCAAAGTTGAGCATGACTGGTCTGAGCTGGTGTAAAGCAAGAGGTTCCGGGATGACAAACAAACAAACAGGCAAACAAACTCAGTTGTACCTGCTTCTTCCAGTTTGCTTCCTGTTGCTGTGATGAAACACTAACCAACAGCAACCTAAGGAAGGGAGATTTATTTCTGAAGGAAGTCAGGACAGTTCTCAAGCTGAAACCATGGAAAAGAACTCCCTACTCGCTTCTTCTCCTCTCGCTCTTGCTCAGTCCTTCTTCTTGTATAACCTGGGACCACCAGCCCACAAGTGGTCATGCCCACAGTGGACAGGGACCTCCAGGAGCAATCACCAGCCAAGACAATTCCCAGCAGACATGGCCACAGGCCAATCTGATCTGAGCAATCACTCAGCTGAGACTCTCTTCTCAGTGTCTCTTATTGTATCAAGCTAACAAAAAAAAAAAAAAAAAAAAAAAAAAAAAAAAAAAAAAAAAAAAAAAAAAAAAAAAAAAAAAAAAAAAAAAAAAAAAAAAAAAAAAAAAAAAAAAAAAAAAAAAAAAAAAAAAAAAAAAAAAAAAAAAAAAAAAAAAAAAAAAAAAAAAAAAAAAAAAAAAAAACTAACCTGAACACTGGTGCATTCAAAATTGTTGAGAAAGATTTATACCAATGATGGGACTTTAAGAGTGAAACACAAACGACTAACTGTTAGGCTGAAAGAAGGCACATTGTGTACAGAGAGGGAGAAGTTTTAGTCTCAACCATGCTTTCAACAGAAAAAGCATTTCCACCATCAGAGCTAAACATCAAATATGGATTTACCAAGCATTAGGTAAAGGGAAAAGTGGGATATAGGAAGTGTGGACCAGGACTGGAGGTGAGGAAGAGCTAGTTTCATTTTCCACAGTGGAAAGCATGCTCATAGATGAAAAATCAGAAGTAGTACGGATAAATAATTTAGACACACACACATCACATGTATACACACACGTCCACATGTACACACGTCCACATATACACACACAGACACACCACATGTGTACACACACACACCACATGTACACACACACATCACATGTGTACATACACATCCACATGTACACACACACATCACATGTGTACACACACATCCACATGTACACACACACCACATGTGTACATACACACACATCACATGTGTACACACACGTCCACATGTACACACACACACACACACACAAAGAGGTCAAAACAGCTTCCTCTGAAAAGGGAAAAGTCATGAGAACAGGAGCAAGAGCCAGAGTTCTTGGCGTTTGGTTTTTTGTTTTGTTTTGGTTTTTTCCAAAATAGATCTGGTACAAATATCTGGCTCCATGGAACAGCCACGTGTGTAATTCTGACAAATCTCGGGAGAAAAGTGAGAAAAAGCAGCAAATGGAGTGAGGGCTACATCGAAGCAGCCGCGCTCTACCCTTCCCATGTACCAGTAGGGGCACCTCCCACAAGTAAGGGTTCCTTTCCTACTTTCAATTAAGTTTTGGATTCTGTCCTCCATGAATAAGAAAAATAATCATCTAATACTCAATTTCATTAAAATCTTCCAAGTATGTGTTTTTCATAATCATTTGGAGGAAGAAGAGAGTAGAAATCAGCATGCGTCACATTTGCTGAAATGGCTTAATCTTGCTGACAAAGAAAAATCATAATCCAAATTTTCCATTTTCCAAATTGTGATTTTTCTCCTGATTTTTTTTTTCCTGTCCTCCACTCTCTTCCCTGTCCCTCCTTCCATCCTGAAGAGCCCCTACCGCACACCATCCCACCCCCTCTTTGCAAGCATAGGTCTGTCTGAGGGAAGTGTTGGTAGTAGTGAGTTATGAAATGTCTTCTTGGGGTGAGGCCAAAACATGATGACCTACATACCACTCTGAGGCAGTGCTGAGAACTAGAAGAGACAAGAGAGGCAAATTAAGAGGCACCCACTATTTCCCCCAAAATAATGTGGAAACTCCCACAATTTCCCTTGAAGTCAGTGGAGAAGAGATGTTAAAAAAAAAAAAAAAAAAAAAAAAAATCCCATACTGCAGCATTGCCTGACAATTCTTGCAGAAAATCTCAGTCTGTGTCTATCTGCATGAAAAGAAGAGAGGGATTCCAGTGTGGCTAAACCAGGCAACATAGAGAGAGACAGCCAGTGACTATACAAACACTGGGCATGTTCAGTATGAACCCACAGTAGACAGGCTTTGTGTTCCCAAGTAGGTAGGTAGGTGGGTGAGCTCACTTCCTCCCATCACACTGGGCAAACAAAATAAGGATAGAACCAAAAAGTTTAAAAAAAAATAATCACAAGGTATTAAGTAAGCTTAGAAAAGAAACTTGATCTCAAATTGACTAACCTGTTTTGAAAACCTATACGGCTGGCATTGTTGTTAAGTACATTTGCAATCATCTTGTGTAATCTTATTTAAGAATGCCATATGTGAACCACTTCTGCTTTTTCTTATTAGATACATAATCTATGCCTCCACCTTGTTCTTAGAAAAATATGAGAGATTCTGAAAATCGGCATTTACCCTGAATTAAGCATCCTAAAACCACAGGGCTTCACTGTATTCCCTACTGCCAATTTTGGTCAAAACAAGCAGGCTTTATCTTGTTGCCATTTTTTCAGTGACTATATTTCACATTTCTGAACTAAGATTGCCATTCTGAGTCAGTAACAACTGTTTCCTCACCTTCCTGCTTCTCTGGTTCCCCCATAATATTTCTTATTTACCACCAGGTGGCAATGAATAAATACACCCAAGCAGGCAAACATTAGAAGCAGTCTAAGAAAATAGCATGCCATTCCAAAGAAAGCTGCAAAATGAAAACGGCTCATCTGGACAGTCTTGGAATAAAATTAATTTAGAGCCTGTGGTGAAAGAGGGTGGGGTTCAGATTTGGACCCACTTTCGTTTTGGTGCCTGGTGCTTTCACATTCTAATCTAGAACTGTTTCTTCCTCACACCACTGTAACAACACTAGACAAGGTCATAATCAGCCAATGAACATCTTTCAGGGGCAGGGCTCCAGCTATAATCCAGCTGATGTCATGCTCGCCTGGCCTGCATGTAGCTGTAGGATAAATCCCCAGCACCAAATAATCTGGATGGTGATGCATACCTGTGATTCCAGGAAACAGGAAAATCAGAAGTTCAAAGCTATATAGAAAGTTGTAGACCAGCTTAGGTGAGACCTAAGACTAGGCTAGATGAGATCCTGTCTTAAATATTATAAATAGATAACGTTTTATACTTTGTGCATGGTTGAGATCTTTATAGTCACTGGCAAGGCAGACACAACTCAAGAAAATGTTGTGGATACAAATAAGAGAAACAGGATGTTCTAGGTAAGATGGCTTAGCAGGTAAAGGCATTCACCTCCAAGCCTGAGTTCAGTCCCCAAAACCCACATGCTGAAAGGAGAAAATTACCTGCAAAAGTTGTTCTCTGACTCCAAATGTGTTCATACTCATATACATGCAAAATAATTCAATGTAAAAAAAAACCAGAATGCAAGCCTAGAATGCTTTCTGTGGTCTTCTCTGAAGGAAAGTTTTCTCACCACATTCTTATTCCAATGTACTTTAAAAACATTTTTGTTATTTTTTAAACTTATGTTGTCCTGTGGGATGGAGGGTACAGTGGCACATGGGTGGAAGTCAGAGACAATTTCTGGAAGTCAGATCTTTCATTAAGCTTGGCAGTAGGAACCTTTCTCCAGGGAGCCATCTCACCACATTCCAATATACTCTCTTTAAGTTAACAGAAAGGACTATCTGTTTTAGTATATAAATAAATCTCCAGTTTTTTAACCACATCTTTTTTAATAATTTGGAACCCTGCTTCTTCCTTTCAGAACACTCAGTAGCTTCCTCCTTCATCTGTGGTACCCTAAAAGGCTCCCTGCTCATGACATCTCATTCAAAGCTTTCTGCCAGCTGCAGCTCCAGGATTCTAACTCTTCTTTCTTTCCTAGTTACTATCTAGGAACCTTGATCTCCTTTTTTATTCATAGGCCCTTTGCTCTGCTATAGCAGGATTTCTGAGACTAGGTCATTTATAAAGCACTGAAATGTTTGTCTAGCAGTTCTGGAAGTTAGGAAATGCTACTGGCACCTGAAGGAGGATTTCATACTGCATCATCCTCTGGCAGAAAGGTGGATGGGCAAGAGAAGACAGAGAAGAGAGAGATCACCATTACAGCAAATGCACTGTTTCAGAAATGACAAGAATCTGCTTATGAAGACTGAGCTTTCATGATCTAATTGCCTCTCAAAAGTCCTGTATTTCAATACTAATGCATTGGGGATTAAGGCTCCCACACATGGGTTTTCCGGCACATGTCCAAGCCATAGTATTGTCTCTCCAAGAAATGCCTTCAGCCATTTGCAATCTTCAATATGTACAATCAAGACACTTCACTCATCAAAAGCAACCTAAAAACATTGGCTTATGTCTATTTCATTCTTAGTCTGAGCCTGACATTTATCCAAGTGATCACATGCCCACCAAAGCGGTGTCCTATGAGGATTAAACATCTCTATAGAAATCATGTATTAAATTATAGGAGATGAGTCAGAATACCTAAGGGTACTCTTCTTGATCGAGTAGAGTGAGCTCTTAGAATTCAAGAGTGTGTTCCCATGCAGAGAAAAGTAGATTTTTAAAAGGCTAGAGTCCTAGAGAAGGGAAGGATATCAGGGTTCTGAATTTTCTAAGTGAAACCAGGTCTGGAGGTCAGACATAGGAAGGAGAAGAAGAAAGTGCAATAGAAAAGAATTCCTCTGGAGAACTCACACCTCATGCTCTACCATAAGCGAGAGGCCCTGTGGTTAAAGTGGCATGGGCCACCCCCTCACTGAGTATTTTCCTGACATATAAGGATGCTACTTGAAGCTTTGTTTCAAACAAAAACTTAAGGGCAAGGAAAACAATATACACCATTATTAAAGCTTTTGTTCTAAATGAGGTCAGCATCACCTCCTTAGAAGTTCTTAGAAAAATTTTCTAGGTATTTCTAATTGTCACCAGTTTGGGAGGGGGTGCTACTGGCACTTATCCACTCATTGGTTGGGGCCAAGGTGTGTTTGTCCCACGCAACAAAGAACATCCACCACCCCCAGCGATGACACCGAGTTTCCCACTAGACATCTGTGTGGGTGAAAAATATCTGAGCTAAGAATTTAACTTCTCTAAATATAAACTCAAAGTAATTTTTGCTCTAAGATGTAATGACTTTTCCAGGAATAGAGCAACTAAATAAATTCAAGAGTATTGAACTCTTGTTTGGTTTGAATCTCTCCCATGAGTTCTTTATTATCTGAGAAAAGTCATGAATTGATGACAACTGATCCACAGTGTTTGAACTGGCTTCACACACCTATGTATGGATCTGACCCTCATATAGGGTCAACCAACTGTCTGCTTCCATTATGCCACCTGCTGTATGTGCCCATGTCAAGTGATCAAAACAAATATTTGTTTGGTATAAATAGATTTTTAAATATATTTCTGTTACAATGAAGACATCAGTTTTGTTTTTTACTCACATTTAAGGCAAACTGTATTGTTTATTAACTTAATGTCAGTGGTGTGTAGTGGTCATTCTCTAAGATTTTCCAAGGAAGAAAGCTGCAGGACAAGTAAAGTAATATATTTGATTCAAATTGAAAGAAAGAAAGAAAGAAAGAAACTCATAGCCTTAGAATTCCAAAGCCCAACATCAGGAGGCCCTGACTGGTCTAAGCTCATGAGAGCAGCAAATAGTGGCATAGAATAATAGGACCTCTAAGAGAAATGCTCAAGAAAGAGAAAGGGACAGACAAGTACGTCCTGCAATCTCCTTTCAAGGCACATCTGCAGTCATTGTGGAATATTAACTTAACATGTGTTACATTCGTTATACTGTGGAATATTTGTTTAATGATACAAAGATGTGTTGCATTTTTTTTATGTTGCATTTGTTTAACTGTGTGAAGCTGTGTTACTTTGTCTAAAACACCTGATTGGTCTAATAAAGAGCTGAACATCCAATAGCAAAGCAGGAGAAAGGATAGGAGGGGCTGGCGGGCAGAGAGAATAAATAGAAGAAAAAGGGAGAAAGGAAAAGGAAGAAGAGGATGCCGGGGGTCAGCCACCTGACCACACACACACCCAGCCTCAGGGCCAGACACAGAATAAGAAAGAAAGAAAAGATACATAAAAATATAAAAAGGTAAAACCTAGAGGCAAAAGGTAGATGGGATAACCTAAGAAAAGCTGGCTAGAAATTAGCTAAGCTAAGGCTGGGCTTTTATAAAAAAAAAAAAAAAAAAAAAAAAAAAAAAAAAAATATCTCTGTGTGATTATTTGGGACGCCAGTGGTGCGGCACTCAAAGAACAAAGAAAAAAGAAAGAAAGAAAGAAAACAGCTACTACGTGCAATAGCTTTAAAACCTCCTGCCAGCATCCAGTTCCTAAAGTTTTCAAGGTCCACTCAGGGACCAAGT
Source organism: Sigmodon hispidus (assembly GCA_004025045.1). NCBI lineage: Eukaryota > Metazoa > Chordata > Mammalia > Rodentia > Cricetidae > Sigmodon > Sigmodon hispidus. The sequence goes on from PVIH01002975.1 coordinate 29,081, forward strand.
CCTCAAAGTATGGGCCTTTGGAAGTCTCTGTCCACAGTCACACTAGAGCAGAAGCCCTGGTCGAGAGTTACTAGAGATGGTTACTTAGACTCTGTTGATTTCAACTCCCTCATCAAATGAGCAAATGTGGGGTTAGGGAGATTGCTCAGTGGTTAGGAACACTGGCTGCTTTTCCAGAGGACCATGGTTTAGTTCCCATCACCCATATGGTCACTCTCCAGTTCCAGGGGATCTAATGCTCTCTTCTGAACTTCTTAGGCATAGCATACATATGATACACATACATAGATGGAAGCAGACAAAACACTGATGAACATAAGCTAAAATGAATATATCTTTTAAAAAAATACAAAACCATCGCATCGCCTGAGGAAATGGAAGGTGATTCCAAGATCCTAGGGTTAACAATACTTATTGTACTTTCAGAGGACCCAAGTTTAGCTCTTAGCACCCACAGCTGGTGGCTCATAACTACATGTCACTTCAGTCCCAGGGGATCAACTGCCCTTTCACCTCTACTTGTACCTCAATGCATATAAAACTCATATAGACACAGCCATATAAATATACAGAGAAGCTAAATGGAAAAATCTTTGAAAGAAATTCAAGTGTGTCTTCTGTGGGAAAACAGGTCTCAGTGGTCACTTAAAGAATCAGCTCTCCAAAGTTGATAGAGAGGACAATCTTTCTGGTAGATGGGCCTTCTCCTTCCTGGGAGTAGCAGGAAGCTGGTGGTGAGGCAAGATCAAGGTCAAGGGCAGAAAGCAGCAGCTGAGATAGGCAGCAACATGGGGAACAGAACAGCTGTGGGAGAAGAAGCTTGAGCAGCTGTGCAGAGGCATGCTAGCCCACAAGGGAAGGACCCTGACTAGAGAGATCCATGCAACAAGTTAGCAGTGGGGTGCACAAAGTCTGATGCCATTGTTATGTATCATCTGTCCCCAAGGCTGTGTACAAATTAATCTTTTAAGTCTAAAGATCTTTCAGACTGGACCATGCAAGTGTACTATATTTGGATAAGCTGCCTTGCCTGAGGGTAAGTTCTTGTTTTTCTGTTGTTCTTAACATTGACAAGAGCCCCTTGGGCTTCTGAGGGGAATGCTCCTCATTGTTCAGTCACCTCAAGACTGCTAATTCAGACACCTAAACTGTATGTGTATTTTCTATAATAATAAATAAGTATATATATATGTTTTTCTGAAATAGCTTAATCATGTAACTACTGGTCATACAGCCTTCCCCATGTTAGCATATTAGGCAGTCTTGGTGAATTCCTTAACAGTGACAGAGCATTTTCTAGTAGCAAAGTCCTATAACTGCTTGGTGGGCTTTGATATGACCACCAGCTGAGACAAGCAGCAACATGGGGAACAGAACAGCTGTTGACCATGGATAGCTCTTTTGCTGGGCTCATCTGAGCCAGAGTTCTCCTGAGTACTATGTATCCATCGCAGTTGGATGTCATAGGAACTCTTGTGAGTCCCTCATTTGCTCACTCTTTCAGATTGATTTTATTTTATACATATGAGTATTTCATCAATATGCATATATATGTATATATATGTGTGTGTGATATGTATATATGTGTATATACATGTATATATATGTGTGTGTGTGTATATACACATACCATATGCATGTCTGATGTTCAGGGGGTTTAGAAGAGGGTGTCAGATGCCCTGGAACTAGAGTTATGAATGGTTTTGAACAACCATATGGATCCTTGCCATAGCAGCAAGTGCTGCTAGCTGCTTAGCCAGTTCTCCAGGCCCAGGAGACATACCCTGCCCAGCTCTGATGGTAATACCAGAGGCCCCCTTAGTTAACTGTCTTCCCTTCCTCCACACTTGGATGCTCATTCTTGGACACCTCATGTTCCTCACTATTTCCTTATTTTGTGAATATTCTCAATCCATGGATCCCAAAAAAACCTGGTCACCCCTGCCAAGACACTCACATAAATCATATTCCTGTTGCCTACACAGACAAGCAAGAGCCAAACACAGTGATTGCTATTCTGAGTTCTAGTGTCAGACTCTCTGTGTTTGAAGGTCTCCTTTGTGTCTACCAGATGCAGAGCCTTGAGTCAGATAATTGGCCTTTGCTGGATTGTTTCATTACCCATCAAATGAGCAAATGATGAGTTCCTGTAAGATCAAACTGCAGTGATTCAGAGTGTTCAATTATGGCTCCAGTGAGTTTGGTAGAAGAGCCTTATCTGTGCTGTCTCGGGACCTCCTAGAGGTATGCAAAGGAAACTCTTTCTAACCTTCCACATGGCAGCATGGACGTTAAAGGCTGCACAGCACCTTGTTTCTCTCTCTCTCTCTCTCTCTCTCTCTCTCTCTCTCTCTCTCTCTCTCTCTCTCTCTCTCTCTCTCTTAACTCAGAATCGATGGGAAAAAGAGATTATTCTGAACCTGTTTTTGGATCACCAGTGACTTTGTTTCTGGGAGTCAAGCAGATGGTATTCTCTAATTAGTGATCTTACTGTTAAGGTGTCCTTATTGTAGATCATGAAGTCCTTCCCCAGAACTCAGGTAAAATCTTCTATTCAAAGCCAAGTGAACTCAAAAGATTTGCCCACAGGCTCTCAGCTAGTAATGAATGAAGATCAAAGGCAAAAGGTAATAGGGTTAACCAATGTATCTGGGACATCTGTTTGTTTTGATTATACGTGAATGTCCATAGACTTTGGTATTACATTTTCAACTCTTCAAAAACCAAAATAATTCCCAGGACAAGATCTATGCCTTTTTTTTTTTTTTCTTGCTTTCCTTGTTAGCCTGCTACAATGAAGTACTTCATGAAGAGTGGTGACAAAGGTTAAAATAGTTATTATAATGACAAAGTAGCTGCCATTTTCCAATAGAATTTTTGTTACTGTTTCTAAGTGTTTTCAGTTCTCGGTGTCACACAGAGACAGGGTGGGATACATTTTAAGCTAGAGAGGTAATAAAAGAGGATGAGATCAATCCTCACAAGGAGAGAAAACATGAATAAAGAATGAGGTAGACTTAACAGTCCCATCTACACGAGGAAGACCTCTTGTCACAGACCTAGCTAGACCTGAAGTCAATGGAGAGGCTGGCACTGAAAGAAAGAACCAGAAGGATACAGGGAAGTTCATAGGCAGTACCGTTTACTTCCATTTCAGCCACTGCTGGAGGATTAAAAGTAAAACTCAAATCATGGAGCAGAAGCCCAGAACCGAAGACAAGGTAGGAGTGCAGCCAGAAGGAGTGGAACACATTGAACGGAGGAGAGGAAGAGGGAAAGCATGTTAGAGGCTGGCTGAAGTTTCTCCTCGCCCTCCCCGCCCCCACCAGGAAGGAAGCAGCAGAGGAAGCAAAGTCTACCTTGCTGCAGATCACATTTCTCTTATCCCATCCCTCCTGGGGAACTGCACAATTGAATAGTAGCTCCGTGGGGACACAGATGTCTCCCAATCCATATGACCTTGCAAACCTTCACAAATGTCCCTTAAGAAGATTCCCTGATCTTACTCCAAAAGTCTAACTTACATCTGTCAGAATGGCTAAGATCAAAACCACAAGCTACATCTCATGCTGGAGAGGATGTGGAGCAAGTGGAACACTTCCATTGCTGGTGGGAAGGGAAACTTGTACAGCCATTTTGGAAGTCAGAGTGGCTTCAGAAAACTGGGATTCAACTTACCGCAAGACCCAGCTGTACCACTCTCAGGAGTATGTCCAAAGGATGCTCAATCATACCACAAGGACACTTGCTCAACTATGTTCATAGCAGCTCTATTTAAGCAAGTGGCCTCCATGGACAGAATTATTGCTGGCTCTGATATACAGAGAAGAAAGCTCCAGCTCCACAAGCTGGTCCCCAAGGCCTGCTCCAGGCGATATAATTGAGCTTATCTCTTGGTCTCAATGTTGTCCTCAGCCTTCTCCAGCACGCCACACTATACTATAGATCTTGGGCAGATGCCACCCTCCTAGTGTATACTTATCAGGCTTTACCTGCCCAGGCCTGAAGCAATGTCTGTTTCCAACTGACCTGTCTCCAGTCTCAGCACGCCCCACTGACTCCCAGCTTCAAGGTTTCTTCTCTCCTGTTCTGCTAAGGCTACCACCCTCCTCCTGTGTCCTGGCTTCCTGCCTAACGTTGCTCTTCCTCTGACAGCAGATACACCCTGTACAAGCCTCACTCTATCTGCATGATAGACACCTCCTCCAATAATCCAATTTCCCTTTACCTGTTTGGATTCTTTCCTAGTGTGTTTAACCAACTGAAAACTGTGTTCTGTACTTACTGAGGTGCTGGCTGTCTCCATCTCCTCCTCCTCACGGGTGGGCAGTAAGGCCAGGTATGTAGGGGTTTCTATTTTCCTTTTGGCTATAGTGTCTCCAATGCTTAGGACAGTATCCAGTCTACCAGAAGAGCTCAGTAAATTTTTGTTGAATGAATTGGTCAAAACTATAAGTCACACTGCCAGGGTGAACATAAAAATTACCTTTTACCCTGCCAAAGTTAGCTTCCTGCACTCCCTTGGCCTTCTCTTTCTGCCTCTAACAAGTTGTCTTTCATATATATGAATGCAGCCATGGGCCAGAGAGAGAGCAGGGTCATAGAAATCTGTAGAATCCATCTGAAAAGAAAGACACTTAGATTCAGGGAGCTTAGCTCAGGGTCTTACACCCTTTCCACTAACCCAGAGGCTCTCAGAAGAACCCACAAAAACTAAGAACATTAAGCGTCTAGCACAGGGGGATCGGGCCTTCCTTTCACTCTACTCTATAGATAGGAATTCCAAACAAAGACGAAAGAGAAGAAGAGGGGGAAGGAAGGAAGGGAAACAGTCCTGGGTTGAGAGGGGCATGGAGGAGGAAAACGGAAGAACACCACACAGACTCCTTTTTCTTCACTGGCGTCCTACCTAGAAGTGATGCCAACTTTAGGAAAAGATGTGCGTGCACAGGCACACGGGGGTGGGAGGGTGACAACAGCGGCTGTCCCTTTGTCCCAGCAGGCACTTCCTAGACCACTTGTCCCCTGCTTTTTGCTGTATTTGAAGGCACCACCATGGTAAACAACCCCTCCCCCTTCCTGGCCTGGCTAAAAGGCTGTTCTTAATTAGATAAAGAGAACAAGGAAATTTTCTGCCTCACAGCCTCCTCATCTTTAGAATCATGATAACATATGAATGTTATATCACTAACACATCTCACTGAAAAGCATTCACCTGGTTTTCTATGATATTTGCAAACAAATTTCACTAGCTGGCTTTCCTGGAATTCGAAGGGGCAGATGCAGGTAGTTACCAACCTTGATCACTAGATGGCTCTCAGCCGGTATGGTCTGGTTTGGGGGCAGGGCAGCTCTCCAGCTCAGGGATAGATTTGGGAAGGTGTACATTAGTTTCTTCTTGCAAGTAGTTGTTATTGTATGTATATGCAAATATATATACATCAGTGTATCTACAGAATAATAACCTTAAAACAAAAAAATAAAATATATACAACATATATAGTACCATAGTAGTAACTTTATAATAGTATTTGGAATATACATATTATATATAATACATATGTAATAGTATATAAGATATATATTATATATAGCAGTATCTTATAATAGTAAGTTCCTAATGAAGTTAGAAATTTGTGGTGGTTTGTATAAAATGCCTTGCATAATAAATAGCTCTTATAAATACTTGATCCTCTGTGGGAGGCTGTTTGGGAAGGATTAGGAGGTGAAGCCTTGCTGGAGGAAAGCTTCAAGTTTCATTTTGTTTTCTTTTTTTTTAAAAAAAAAAAAAAAAAAAAACTTTTCTATACTTGCCTTGGTGTTTGCCTGAAACTGGAACTACAGACAGTTGTGAGCTGCCATGTGGATGCTGGGAATCCAACCTCAGTCCTCTGGAAGACCAGTCAGTGTTCTTAACCGCTGAGCCATCTCTCCAGCCCCAACCTTCAAGTTTTCAAAGGAATCATACAATTTTGTGTTTGCTCTCTCTGTTTTCTGGTTGGTATCCAGGATGTGAAGCCTCAGCTGCTGCCCCAGCTGTTTATTCCTTGCTACTTGTGATCTGCTATCAGAGACTCCAACCCTCTGGAAATGGAAGCCCAAAATATATCTTTCCTTCCACAAGTTGCCTTAGCTAGCATAGCAATAGAAAGATAACTAAGATGAAATTTTAAGTTTTCTGTTAGAATTCTCTAATACAAGCTTCTTTAGTTTAAAATTTTAAAGAAAATCTATGTGCAAATGAAAGGCTTCATATTACCAAGTCATTTTTTTTTTGGGGGGGGGTGTTCTCTGTATAGTCATAGCTGTTCAGTAGATCAGGATGGCCTCAAACTCAGGGATCCATCCATCTGCTTCTGCCGCTCCAATGCTGGGAGTAGTACTTCTATGACAAGGTAAAACAGTAAGATTTTGAAATCAAAGGAAGCTTTATCTTTTAAAATAAGTGTAGCCTTTCTTCTGGGCTTTCTGTAGAAGTAAATCCCCTAGAGACACTAGCCTAGATGGGCAGAGCACTCTAAAATTAAACTGTACTAGCTTGGGACTCGGAGTTGGCAGTTCACCCTAGTCCTCTCCCACCCATGCTAAACTAAGAATCAACTTTAAACCGTAATCAGCTTGCTGGTCCTTTTCCCTTTCCAAGATCTAACCAGTACACCCTTGACAATGACCAAGATCTCACCGTGTTCCCGGGGATTGCATTTGGCACTTGCCTCAGCCTGCCCTTGTTAAATTTTTGACATGCCTCGGTTCACTAAGACATGTGTGCTCTCTTCCTTCTCCTCCCACCCATCTACCTGCCTGGGTGTTAATAACACCATACATTAACTCCTCAGCTTGGCATTGTTGTCTTCTCAGGCAGCCATGCAAACAAGGCAGGGTGGGGAGGCAGGGTTTCTCCTGAGACACACAAATACCACCCAAGGAATCAGAATCACATCACCTCTACATGACTGACTGGTACACTCATACACTCTGATGACACAGAAATGAACTGAGATATTAAAGTGGTTGTGAATCTATTTTTTTAATTTTGCTGTGAGATCTGATAAGAACGGAGGGAAGAAGATATTTAGGTAAAGGCTCATCTCTAAATACACACTTGGATATGATGTATAACTGCAAGCTAATTCCCACACAACCTACCCTTTCTCTTCCATCAGCCTTGGAATCAGTGCACCTCCCTTGTGTGGCTTCGTGAGATTCCTCTTCCACAAACCCCAATCGAGACCAACAACGGCTCACAGATTCTCCACTCCTCTTTTGCCCTTAGGGGGAAGAAAATGCTTTCAAGAACTCTGATACTACAAAGGTCTATAAGGAGCACATAAACATGGGGAAAACACAGTATATCCCCGAAGTGCCCAAGGGGCCCTTCATCTCCTAATGCTTCTTCATGGAGGTGGATCGAGTGATTTCTCTCAGTTGATCTTGTATTTTTAGCTTTCTCTGGTCTCATCTCAGGAGATGAGGTTCAGCCAAACTTCCTGTTTAGAGACTAATTTTAATCAGGCCTCCTTTCTTTCAGCTGACTCACCATCGATTCTCTCAAACCTACTTTACAAACAAACCTGGACATAAATAGAAATGTTTGCACCCTTAAGTCACATAGTAATGACAGCAACTTCCATTTCCACATTTCATCCTATTTGCCTTATCGGTGACCAATGTCATTGCCACCTTTCTTAGCTTCTTTTTCCTGTTGTGGTAATGAAATACCTGAGATTAGGCCATTTATGAAGAAGAGAATTTGGTTTAGGAAGGGGATCTGGGAAAGTAACAAGCATCTTACCAAGAGGCATCATGTAAGGGCCATCTGATTGCATCACAACATGACAAGACAGGGTAACAACTTCAGTAAAGCCACTACAGCCTTCCTAAGGAGACCCATTCTCATGACGTCATCTAATCCTAGATGCCTGCCAAAAGCCTCACCTCTAAATATCATTGCAAATAAATTTGGGGATTAAATTCCCATGCAATAAGCTTGAAAGGGGGGCACATCCAAACCACAGCATCACCATTCCCTCTTTTTGTACATGGGGAAGCAGTGGCTAAGGAAGCATGTGGTTTGCATAATATAAAACAGCTATTAAGTAAAGAGTATTAAAGCCTCCCAATGGATCACAGAGAAACTTCAAACTATCACTATCTCCGAATAGACTTGTTTTTGATATGAAAACTCAGGTACCTGGGCAATTTGAGCGTCTCCCTCCTAGCAAATGGGATCAAGAGAAGAACATTTGGGGCAGAGAGTATGGTCACAGACTGCCTTGGTTATTCAATCAATGACTGCTAAGGTTAGCAAAACTTTAATAGAAGTACTTTCCAGTAGGATTAAACCTGTCTAGAAGGCACACAGACTAGCAGAATAAACCATGGAGGTCATCCGTGTTAGCAGTTCAAGGCTAGGATGAGTTTTAAAATGAGGATGAGGTGTTCTTTATAGGATGGATGATAGTGAGTCACACACTTTGAGAATAAGCCATATGAATAAATCTCATATCTGTGATGTAAACCAAAGATCTCAAATGCCAAAAAATACATTTCAGGTGACTCCAGTTTATAAAATTCAAAAATAGGAAACTATTCAGTAGTACTTTACACTATGATACATGTTAAGTTGAGTACATAGGGGTGGTGAGGCCAAGATTAGGTGACCGGGACATCTTTGCTTCTGAAAATCATGAGTTAGGGGGCGCTAGCCAAAGGGTCCTACAGAACTGAGTTCAATCCTGGTTCTGCAGCCGAGTGACTTTAACAAGTTGACTTCCACTGTCTGTGCCTTGGATTTTTCCATCTATAAAATGGACTAATAATACACTGCTCAGAGAGTTGGTGTGAGAAGAGACATAATATATGTGAAGTACCCAGCAGCATGCGTAGGCGCAGTAATAAACGGTAACTATTATTATCCCCACCCCTGTGCCTGATAGTAAACCAGGATCAGAGGGGAGATAGGTAAGCACACAGCTGAGAGGAGACCAAACCAGGCTGTGATCAAAGATGGACAGAATCCACCCCAACGCTGCACAGCTATGAGCTAGATTTCCCTCCCACAGCCCACACAATCTCCTAAATCTTGCTTCTGCAAGTGTGGGCCAGCCCCATGTAAGTAGCAAAGTTGTTCAGGTGCCATCTACATGGGCCCTTGTTAAGAGACCTAACACTGATCTGATACCTTAATTTGTACTAATGGTCATAGAGTGGCTACTAGCAGCCTTGTGGGCTACCCTTCTAGGGATCTAAGTTTTTTAACCAAACCTTTATGAACATACAAGGCCTTGTCCTTAGCGGGGTATAATTTCACCTTATCCTGGGTCAGAAAGGAACTGGTCAGGGAGAGGAGTCAGGGACAATATAAGCAAAGCAGTGTGAAGTTCAAGGCTATAGACACAAGCAAGAGGCCAGGGGAAGCCCCAGCTACAAAGACTACAGCTGGCTTTCCTGACTGCTGGGTAAGCATGAAGCAGACACACAATTCTTTCTAACTAGGGAGGAGCAGAGTCTGTGTAGGAGGCCCCAGGATCAGAGGCCTAGGCCCCTGGGGAATCAGAGCAGAGCAAGAGTTCTCAGTTTTCACTTTGAAATGTTAAGTGGTGTCTTAGGCCATCCACACAGAGGATGATGCTTAGCAACAAGTACCAACAGTGCATGCATGAGCAACAGGGAGGGACATTCTGCAACATCCTGCTAAAAGGGAAAAGCCAGACCCCAGAGACTAATAAAATTCTGGAAAAGGCCATGCTTATCTATGATGACATATGCCTGGGGCCAGAAGTTGGACTGTTCGAAAAGGCCTAAGGAACTATTTCTAAGTGATGGAAACAGTTTGTGTCTGGGTTGTGGGGGCCATAATGAGGGCCTATGCATTTTTCAGAGCCCATTGAACTATGTACTCAGAATGGGTGCGATATATTTTATGTCTGTGATGCCCCAATGAAGTTAATTTTAAAAGGAAAAAGAATATCTTAGTCACATAGGTTACTGAGCTCAGAAGTTAGGTGAGGAGCCTATGAGAGAACATCACAAGCCCCAAACTCCTCGGTTCTCCCAGCAAATTAGCATTTACTCAGAATGCAGCAGATAAGGAAGGACTTTCTCCCAACTGATTGTCACTCCTATCTATCTGTGACATGGGCATGAGTAGTCCCATTTTATAGGCAAGAAAACCAAGGCACAGAGCAACTAGGAACTGCCCTAGGTTTTCTAACTCAGAGAACTAATGGCTTCAGATAGGATGCTGCTTCAGCAAAATCTGAAGCCAAAAAAGTATAAATGTCTTGATATGGTTATACTGCCAGCCAAAGCAGAGTCCAAAATTGAAGGTGCCTCTTGTCCAAACAAACATCAGAAAGAAATGGCACGTTGAGATCACCTTGAATGAAGGTAGAAGTCTCAGGTCCCATATGCAAAGAGCTTGGGCAGGAAAGGGTTGATCTCACCTTACAGTTTATAGTCCATCATGAAGGGGTGTCCCTAGCCAGGAACCTGGAACAAGAAGTAAAGCGGAGTCCATGAAGGAACGTTGCTCACTGGCTTGCATCCCTAGGTTTGCTCCCTCCCCCCCTCTCCCCCCCACCCCCAGGACCACCTGCCCAAGGATGGCCCCGCCCATAGTAGACTGGGCTCTCCCACATCAGTCATCAATTAAGGCAATACTTCCACAGACTTGCCCACAGGCCAATCTGATGGAAGCAGTTCTTCACATTCCCTGATAAATACAGCTTGTGTCAAGCTAAAACAAACAAACAAAAAACAAAAATAAAAACAACAAACAAATAGCACACTGGGATAGAAAAATTTACCCTAAAACAAAATCAAGGTTCCTTTCCAGAGTTCAACACTCCATATCTCACTGTATGATGCACTTTCCTCATCCCCTTGAGTCCCAAGGGTCCTCTAAGGTTCACAAAGTCCATGAAGCGGCACACACATTACCTCAGCAGAGTCTGGCTCCTTTCCTAGCAGTGATTGTCCAGTGCTGCTCCATCCCCCTTCCCCTGGCTTTGAATCCTTCCTCCATTCCTCCCTGCTGAAATCACAAAGCTCTGCCTGGAGAAAGCAGATGCTAAAGTCAAGAAAGAGATTCCCTGGTGCAAGGAAGAGTGTTCCTCAGCCCCTACCCACACTTTCACAGCATTTATGTGTGGAGGAGTGGAGGGAGAGACACAAGGAAAGTGTAAATGGCATGGAGCTAGGGAGAGAATTCTCAGAGGACCCACACAAAGTAGTAGAGAGTGGTTGATTTGGGGCACTTAGCAATGCTGGGGAAAGAAAGTTCTATTCCACACTGAGTTTCTTTCTGTTGAATTTTTTTCTAATGACTATTATAGATCACATTTATTTATTTATGTCAATAAGAATAGGGTATGCCAAGAAACTAGGGACTGTATTTAACTAGCAATTGTTGCACAAAATTCTGATTGTAATGAAAGAGACTCAGAGCCAGAATCGGGGAAAGGCTGAAATAGCAGAGAGAGGAAACACCACAGTCAAACTTCACCCAGCTGTCTTCCAGCTTCCTGGTCGCTTCTAATTACTGCTGATTTTCTAAACCTGCCTTAAATACCCTTCTCGCCCAGTTGTATCCCATCCAGGTTAGGATTAAAGGCATGAACTACTCTATTTGGTAGTCAGCCTTGAACTCACAGAAACACAGAAAGATCTCTGTCTCTGGATTAAAGTCATAGATCACTCCCTTCCCTTGCTGGGATTAAAGATATGTGCCATTGAAGCCCAGCTGTTCGGCCTTGTACTGAAAAATCAAGAACTTCCTGATCTATGTCTGCCTAGTTTTTGACTGTGTGTTGATCTCTTGATATTCCAGGTTTTATTAAATATGTAACATATCACCACAAGTAATACTTGTATTTTTTTTAAAAAAGGGAAATAATGAGAAACATTAACTCTAAAACATTAAATAGGTGTCTATAATTTACTGCTTCCCCCTCCTGTACAATGTCCAAAATATACAACAATTTAAATAATAGAAAAGTTATCTGTGAGTCACGTTAATGGGCCGAAACCAGGAAGGAATGAACAAGAGGGGCACACACTGTCAGCCTGTTCTCCTCTGAGGGCTTCAGTTTTCCTTTCCTTTTAGTCACCTGTGTGCTGACTTCAGCTCCCCCTACCACTATCCATCTTCAGACAAACGGTTTGTCCAGCATACGAACTCAAGTAGTCCCTGAGCTTAAAGCATATTCATCGTGAACGTGGAACACCTATTAAGTAGGACGGGAATCAGCCTCAAAGAACAAGAAAGTCCAGAGCTGCCACCACTAAGGCTAAGCAAGCTCCTTTCTTCTCCAAAATTACACTGGGAAGGCTCTCAAGGTCCCCAGATTCCCTCTGTATGTGCATATAGCAAGGTTCAAACTCCTCTGCGTGTTTACCAAGACCTTCCTGGCTCTGCTCCGCACCTGTCTTTCTGCCCTGGTTCCCAAGACGAATGCTGTACCCCAGCAGTTAAACTGGTCCATGTGCCACTCCCTGAGCGCACCTTGAGGCTCCCTGCCTGCAGGCCTTTCTCAATCTCTGCCACCAAACACCCTGGTCACGCTAGCTTCCCTCTGAAGACTCCTCATGACTTTGCTAAGTATTGTACCAATTTGCATGGTCACCATCTAAGCCGAAAAAAATGAAGAAGTGTTTTCCACTCCTAGCTTTCCCAGGGACTGTGGCAAGTCTAGAGTCTACTGAAAACAAAAAGAATAAATACGAAGATCTCTTTCAAGTCAAGCCGAATTAGATTGAATTAGGTTGAAGCCTTAAAAATGTCTAGTCAGTTCCTAGCAACGCCCACTAGGTGGTGCCGTCAGTCTCACTCCGACCAAGACGCCTCCAAATCTTAAAGTTTATTACCTGTCTAACAAGTTTCCTTCCTGCCCTACTGCCCCTTTAAGAAGGTGAACCAGGTGAGGTCGAGGCCCCGCCCCCGAGCTGGCACCACCCCCCGCCTCCCTCCTGGCAGGCCGGGCTTGCAGAGTCCCTCGAGACCTGGCGACCTGGCCCAGCGGTCGGGGCCGAGGTCCCAGGTCCCGGCCAGCGCCATGGAGTGGCGCTGGCCCCTGGGGCTCACGCTGTTGCTGCTGCTCTGCGCCCCGCTGCCCCCGGGGGCGCGCGCCGAGGAAGGTACCGATCTCCCGCCCCCTCTCCCTTTCCCGGCTGGCGGGCAGCAGCCTGCAAGAGCCGGCATTCCAGAGGAGGCCCTCCGCTCCGCGCCCCACTCTTTTTCCTCGGCCTCGTCCCAGTAGCGGGGAGATCGATTGGCCAGGCCAATCTTTCGTCTTTAACCCGGACTTTTGCCCACGGGATTAGTCACCCCTACCCTCTGCTGGCCAGCACTATTTGGTGGGTGGAGAGGGAGTTCCTGATCACAGCCAGGAAGCTGCACTCTCACTGCCGCATAATGGGACCCCTCCATGTACCCACCCCTGAGTCTGCAGCACTCAGAAGTCCGAGGTGGAAAGCCTCCTTCTGCCAGCAGACCTCCACTGATGGGAGGATTAGGATTCAGGGGCTCCCATGAGTAGGGGTCCAACCTTACACCTAAAGTTTTACACGCTGTCTCTGACTGTGCCCCTCCCACTTCCCAAAACCAGGGCTGTGCTTAGTGCCTCCCCCCTCCTATACCCTCACCTAGCCAGAGCTGGCCATTGACAGCAGAAGTCAAACTCCAGCAGGAATCCCCTGCCAGGGTCCCACTCAGGACTTCCCCGACGTCTGCCCGTGGAATCCCTGTAGCAGATAGGTATTCCAGTTCTCCCGGAATCCACCGGTGCAGGTCTGAGGTTGCTCCCCCAATGCTTGCTGTCCTGGTTCTGATTCAAGCACCGGCCCCCAACCCTTGCCCCGCCCTCCCTTGCTCTCATCACACTCTGAAGGAATCCACAATAATCCCTGGAGGGCTTCATTGGTCATTCCTGGACCCCTTTGCTTCCTCTGCCTCAGGATGCCACTCTATCAGGTGGCAGCCTCCGGCTGAGGAGGAGTCCTAGAGTACCCAATGTGAGTGGTGGGGCATTCCTGTCCCTTAGGTGACATCCTTGCTGTTTTCTCCCCATTCAGTCACTCTGATGGACACAAGCAAAGCCCAAGGAGAGCTGGGCTGGCTGCTGGATCCCCCGGAGGATGGGGTAAGTGTCTGAAAGACCTGGGAAAGTTCAAGTCTGAAGGCCAGTGGGAAATGGGGTGGAGAGGTGGGTGGAGGGACGGAAAAGAGCAGGAAAAACTGGAAGTGTCTCCTCCAGTGGGGGAGGGAAAGCTGAGTCAGAGCCTCCTGAATGGTGGTTGTGGGGGGTGTCAAACTTCACGGGGACTATCTCCGTGGACTCGCTCTCCCACCATAGTGGGGGACTGAGCTCACTTCCCCTAGTGAGAGCATGCCTAAGGCAAGGAAGGCTATCAGCTGGATGAGAGGAGAGAGAAACCTGGAAAGCAGTCTCAGTTGCTGTGGAGTTACGTGGATGGGTTTCAGGACATCAGAGAGCTCCATAAAAGTGTAAATGATATATGGATTGTTTCTTTTCCTGAAGAAGAGAGCCAACACTTGCATTAAAGTCTTCAAAGGTTTTTTTTTTTTTTTTTGACTCCCTCAAATTTAAAGGCTGCTCCCCTCCAAACCTCTGCCCTCAGCATCGAGCTTATTCTCCATCCCTTCCAGGCAGGCTCCACAAACACCATGTATTCCAGCTGTTTGAGAAAGAAAAAGACAGCTCCAAGTCCCTTCCTACCTTGGATGTCCCTGAGACCCAGTGAGTAGAGATGGATTATTAGTGTGTCACAAAGAATGCATTCAGGCCTAAAGTCCCCAGAGACCCTTGCTGCAGCCCATTACAGCTGGCCTTAGAGCCACATGACAATACCCTTAGGGTTGAAGACTATTATTACTTAGAACCCCATGACAACACTTTTGGGGTTGGAGACTTCTTACTGGCCCTAGACCTATTTGGATTTCCTTTTCTTACTCCAGCACCTAAGGCATGTGCTGCTGCAGTTTCTGGGATTAGGGTTATTGTTTTCTTTCTCTCTTGGACTGGAGGGTCCAGGCTCCCCTTTGAGCTCCTCAACAGAGTGGCCTATAATTAGAGTTAATAGACTAAACCATAATGGATCCTCCAGGAGGGGCCGTTTGGAAAATCCTGGATTAGGCCAACTCTAATAGGTGCCTCATCTCATAAACCAGCTAATCACCCATAAGAAAGGCTGCAGGACCATCTGCTGGCTCCTACTGGCCCTTCCTTATGCTCTACCAGCCCCACCCAAATAACTCCTCTCTAATTGAGCCCCAGTGGAAGTGAGGCCCCTTTCAGTGCACAGGCAGCAGCTCCTCTCCCATCCCCCTCTCTTCCTCATCCTCTCCCCTCTCTCTAAAACCGATTATGTCCATAGAGCCAAGCTCCCAGAATACACCTATCTAACAACCAGCAGCTCCCAAGTGTCAAAAGAGAGGCTCCTCAGTGCTATTGCTGCATGATAGCTGTCCCCATCTGTCACTGCTGGAATTGGAAGAGACAGTTACAGCTGGGAACATCTGTTTCCCTAAGCTCCAGCTGCAGTCTTGGCAGTCTGGCTACTGATCTGCCTCACATTACCATGACCACCCTGTCCACCTGCCTGTGCCCTATGCCTTTTTCTTGGGATCCTCAGCAGAGCTTCCCCATAGTACAAACTCCAGGTACCCTTTCATCCTAGATTTGTGGCCTTTGGACACCCCTGTTGATCTTTGAACTCTGAGACATAATGCAGAATTGTGTGTGCTTCAAGATGGCCCCAACATACCAATTCTTAATTAGTGATACTTTTTTTCCCTGCCGTGAGGGCCTGCTCACTGGAGTACAATAAAATCTCAGGATGAATTTTCTTAGGGCCTCAGTCTCTTTTCCATTAAATTAAGGGATGGCACCCAAGATATCAGTGAAATGGCTTGTGAAATGTGTATGCTTCTTTCTTTGTTGCTCAGGGGCCAGGCTAATCTTCTCTGTATTGTTCCAAATTTAGTATACGTGCAACCAAAGTGAGCTTTGCTTCTTTCTTAACTAATATCTGACTGAGAAACTATTTAGGAGAAAGAATGTCACTGAGGCAGTATGATATCTGTCTCACCAACAGATAATCAGAACATCAGCAGTAATTAAAAGCTGGAGTGGTAATAATACTCAGGCCAATGAAACAAGCCCACATGTACGATATTTCATGTGGATGACCATGGAATTTCAAGTCAAGGTGGAAAGTGTTGCTGGATACAGAAATACTTCCTACCCTCCCCCTAAGTGATCCTGTGAAACTGACAACAGATGATGAATTAACAGGAGAAACACTATTTTAATTACCTTCATTCACACAGGATGGAGTTCCAGGAAAGTTCAGAGGGTTGAAGCTTGTGTATCATCCTGAGCTTTGGAAAGGAGTGGGGGTGGGGAGGTGGTGACAGCCCCAAGTGTGAAATGAACAAAGGCTGTCCTGCTGTGTCCATTTAAAAGTCTCTGGGGTAAAAGAAGTTTTCTTTGTGCAGCCTTCTTCCTGGTACTGATGGCTTACAATGTAAATACCCTTCAAAGATGTAAATGTCTTTTACCAAAGGGCAGCTTGTATGAACGAATCCTGTATTTTTAGATGCAAGGAACCTTCTCAAGGCCAAATATATATATATATATATATGTATATATATATATACATATATATATATATGGGTGTGCACTTTCCCTTAGAATTATTCATTTGTCACTATACTGACAACTGAGTGTAATTCTTATGACAGAATGAAAAAAATAAACACTTCTCTAGTTCTCTGAGAAGATACAAAAAATAAATTTTAGTGAAATCAAAGTTTAAACCAAAAAAACAAACCTACAAACTTTTCAAGCCAAAAGATAAAAAGAAATATGATCTCAGGCATAACACACAGCTCAAAACTCATGATGTTAATATGCAAAAAAAAAAATGGAAAATGTGTTTTCATATAAATAGTGGCATTAGCAAGAATGTGGTATCAGTGAGAATATTTGAAACATACATACCAAGCAAATAATTACTATCTGTAATGCATTTTTTGAAAACCCAACCAAGCGAATAATAGCAGAGTTTACTAAAATTATAAATAGCCAATGAACAAAAGAGAAGCATGCAACCTTCCCCTGCGAAGAAATACAACTGGAAAGACCAAGCTGCTTTAACCATCTGATTGGCAAAAAATAAAAAGAACACTAGTATCCCTTTTGATGAGCTTTTCAGAAAATGAACTCTCTTGTACATTTTGTAGAACTGTAAATTGGTAAAGCCTTTGGAGGCCAATTTAGCAACATCTTCTAAAATTTGTGGCCTATTGATTCAGCAATTCTATAGAAATCTTGCACTCATCAGTCTGCTTTTCTAAAATAAAGATAAATAGATAAATAAACAAAAAGCTAGAAACTAAATAATTACCCAACAGTTGGTGAACAGTTAAACAACTATGGTACATCCATATGATAGGATGCTGTTTATTTCAGCAAGGGACAGGTCTGTATGTATTCTATAGGCATCATTCCAAACCATTGTTTATTACAACAAAAGAAGTTACAGAATAACCCTTGTATGACATTTATTCTAAAAACACAGAACCATTTAGACAGTTCCATGGGAGGTTTTGAAAATGGGCTTCACTATTTGAAAAATAGGCTCTGAACAAACAGACGGATAGATTTGGAATGAGCTTTACCTATGGGGGTACCTGACCGGTCTGCTGATTAAATAGGTCCTACCCATACTCTTACTTGAAGCAGATGAAATTAGGGGACCAACCAGAACTGACTAGGATGTAAAAGGGTTGTTATCTCATTTGTCTCAAGTCCAAATAATCCCTCCAGCTTGAACTACTTCACCTGGTCTCCTGGGGCTGGGAGGTCCAGTGAAGCCTGACAACAGCCTGGTAAATCTTCCTCCAGCTCCCTCTTCATTAGCCCTGGTCACTGAGTCTGATTCTTCTCTTGCAGTGGAGTGAGGTGCAGCAAATGCTGAATGAGACACCCCTGTACATGTACCAGGATTGCCCAATACAGGAGAGTGGAGACACTAACCACTGGCTTCGCTCCAATTGGATCTACCGAGGGGAAGAAGCTTCACAGGTCCATGTAGAGCTGCAGTTCACTGTGCGGGACTGTAAGAGTTTCCCAGGGGGACTTGGACCTCAGGGCTGCAAAGAGACCTTCAATCTTCTCTACATGGAGAGTGACCAGGATGTGGGCATTCAGCTTCGACGGCCTTTGTTTCAAAAGGTGCCCATGCTTCTTTTTGCCTTCTCATCCCTGATATAAACCCTTACCTCGGTCCTCACCATGACCAAGCTCAGCTAAGGAGAAACAGGGCAAGCGTGAATGTGGAATAAGGGAAAGAATGCAGGACAGAATACCGGCTAGGCTGAACTGAGTTCCAGTAGCTGGGTTCAGACTTTAGACCATCACTTAAGCCCTCTGAACATTGGTTACTTTACCATATAATAACCGTAATACTTGGATCCTTTGAAACAGCATGATACTATGGTTTAAACAAGAATATAATGTGGAGGTTTTCAGACATTTTACCTCAGTGCCCATCATGTTCATATGTGACATGCCTCTAAGAGTATTGCTGGAAGTACACAGGGTAGTTCCTGGCTACCAACCACTAGTGCTATAACATTCTTGCATACCATGGAAACATGCTAGAAACCCAAGCACTCTGAGCTTATTATAGGATGTGCTGTCATTTCGTTCCAAAGAGCAAAGGTTGTAAAGTTTGTTATTGGGAATAAATTAGTTATGACACACCCCATAACTGATCACCTCATTGGCACCAAGCTTGGGAACACCTCCCAGGAGTGGAAAATTTTATGGTCTGTAGCATTCCACTACCTGAGTTCCAGTCCTAGCTCCAGCATGTCATACCTGTCTTTTAGAAGGACCAATTTGTCAGAGCCTTAATTTCCTCTTCTGTTAGGTAAGATGGTAAGACATCTTGTTCTGTAGGGTTATTCCATGAGCTATACAGCATGTCTACAAAATGCTTACCCTGGGACCTCATACATCAAGCTTTTCCATCACGGCTATGTAAATTGGGTATTTCCTTATCCACAATGTTTAGGGTCTGAAGTGTTTCAGATTTCAGACTTTGGAATATTTATATAGACATATCTTGGGGATGGAACTTAATTCTAATTATGAATTTTATATGTTTCATATTTGCCTTAAAAATGTAGCTTGAAGTAATTTTATACAAATTATAGTATGATTGCATCATTGTTGTGATCCACCACATGAGATAATATATAGAAATTTTCATTTGTGCTATGTTATAGGCATTGTCATGCTTGGGAGCACTTTAGGTTTTAGATTTGTGGATTAGAGGTAGTCAGCCTATATGAAACCCCAAGTTGTTGTGCTAGGATAGATAATGGCTTTACCAGTATTCCTTCTTCTCTCCTAGGTAACAACTGTCGCTGCAGACCAGAGCTTCACCATCAGAGACCTGGCATCTGGCTCTGTGAAGCTGAATGTAGAACGTTGCTCTTTGGGCCGCCTAACACACCGTGGCCTCTACCTAGCTTTCCACAACCCAGGTTCCTGTGTGGCCCTCGTGTCTGTAAGAGTGTTCTACCAGCGTTGTGCAGAGACTGTGCATGGCTTGGCTCACTTCCCTGACACTCTCCCTGGACCTGTAGGGTTGGTAGAAGTGTCTGGAACCTGCCTCTCCCATGCACAGATCAACCCTGGGTCCTCAGGTACACCACGTATGCACTGCAGCCCTGATGGCAAATGGCTGGTTCCTGTGGGTCAGTGTTACTGCGAGCCTGGCTATGAGGAAAGAAATAGCAGTGTGGGATGCACTGGTAAGAAATGGGATAGTAGGAAGCCCAAGGAACCACCTGGGTGGGCCTTCCAAGTGCCAAGGCAGGGCTTCATTTCCATGATTTTTAACCTAAGTAACATGTCTGCAGGGGTGTTATAGTCCCAGGGAGTGGGTTAAAAAAAGTGAGTTGGTTTTTCATGTAAAAACAATGGTTCTGCCTTCTCTCTCCAGCCTGCCCTATCGACTTCTACCGAAATGACATGGAAACACTTCATTGTCTCAGGTGCCCCCAACATAGTACAGCAGTGTCTGAGGGGGCCACCATCTGTACCTGTGAGAATGGACATTACCGAGCCCCTGGAGAGGGCCCCCAGGTAGCATGCACACGTAAGTCTTACAGCTAGGGCCTGGCAGTCTAGCAACAGTTACTGGGCCCTCCCTCCATGGGGCCAGAGCATCCCAGAGCTTACCAAGTAGTGGAGACCCAGGGAGTCAGGCACTGATTATATCTCTTCCCCACCCTCTGTTCTCTCTAGAATGCAGAGGTGTGGTTACACTACTTCCTCTTTGGTAGAAGTCAAATCTCTCATGAGGGCTTTGGAGAACCTCACTTATTGGGATGATAGACAGAAGCAGGGGTCAGGAGCTAAGGTGAGAGAAAAATGGGCACCTATTTGATGGCTCCACTTCTCCCACAGGTCCCCCATCAGCGCCCCAAAATCTGAGCTTCTCTGCATCAGGCACTCAGCTCACCGTGCGTTGGGAGCCCCCCAAAGATACAGGGGGTCGCCATGATACCACATATAGTGTGGAGTGCTTGCAGTGTCGAGGCATTGCACATGATGGGGGTCCCTGCCAACCCTGTGGAAAGGGCGTGCGCTTCACCCCAGGAGCTTCAGGGCTCACCGCATCTACTGTGAAAGTTGAAGGCCTTGAGCCTTATGCCAACTACACATTTACTGTCAAATCCCAAAACAGAGTGTCAGAACTGGACAGTTCTGGCCCTAGCAGCGCTTCCCTCAGCATCAACATGGGGCATGCAGGTAAGGAACACAGAGCAAGGCTAAGACCACAGGGATGAGGGATGGACCACAGGGATGAAGGGTGGACCACGGGGATGAGGGATGGACCATGGGGATGAGGGGTGGACCACGGGGATGAGAGGTGGACCATAGGGATGAAGGATGGACCACAGGGATGAGGGATGGACCACAGGGATAAAGGATGGACTATGGAGATGGAGGTAGACCACGGGGATGAGGGGTGGACCACGGGGATGAGAGATGGACCACAGGGATGAGGAATGGACCACGGGGATGAGGGATGGACCACGGGGATGAGGGATGGACCACCAGGGATTAGGGATGGACCACAGGGATGAAGGGTGGACCATAGGGATGAGGGATGGACCACAGGGATGAGGGATGGACTATGGAGATGGAGGTAGACCACGGGGATGAGGTATGGACCAATAGGATGAGGGGCAGACCACGGGGATGAGGGGTGGACTATGGAGATGAGGGATGGATATGGAGCAGTGGAGATGTAACTTCAATTATTCCTACTTTCCTTCCAAATTCAACCCTGTCATTCTGCATGTCCAGAGTCCCTCTCTGGCCTGTCCCTGAAGCTGGTGAAGAAAGAGCCAAGGCAGCTGGAGCTAACATGGGCAGGGTCTCGACCCCGAAATCCTGGAGGGAATCTGAGCTATGAGCTACATGTGCTGAACCAGGTCAGAAAGCTACTTGGAGACACCCTTCAGTGTTTAGTATGCCCTGACGTTCCCAACTTGGGGTAAACACCCAAAACTGGCATTCTCTAAACATCTGTAAAAGTTTCTGACCTCACTGTGGCAGTCTACCCTGTCCAGTCCCTTCCATGCCTGCCTATCTCTACCCAGGCTGGCTCAGCACAGCCTCATTAATGCAAGACTCACCCATAGGATGAAGAGTGGCACCAGATGGTTCTGGAACCCAGGGTCTTGTTGACAAAACTACAGCCAGACACCACATACATTGTTAGAGTTCGAACAATGACCCCACTGGGCCCTGGCCCTTTCTCCCCTGACCATGAATTTCGGACAAGCCCGCCAGGTAGGTTATCTATCTCTTGGCCAACCCCAAACATCGGCCATTACCAGCTCATGAAGGCCCTTCAGCTCCTATTTTTAATGAACCTTATTCTTCTTTGTATGTACATGTACACCCACATTAATCTCTATAAAGACATAGACCCAATGTCCACTTAAAAACTGACCCTGGGTATACCCTCAGGACCCTACCTTTTAGCCTCTGTTACCTCTAAGAGCTATGAGCCCTCAGACTTCTGACTCTTATGCCCAGTTTCCAGGAGCCTGACTGGAGGAGAGATTGTGGCCATCATCTTTGGGTTGCTGCTTGGAATAGCTCTGCTGATCGGGATTTATGTCTTCCGTTCAAGGTGCTGGCTCTGGTCTCCCCACCCATTTATCTCGGGTCCCTCTGCCTTATTAGAAGCCCTGCCTGTACCCCACATGATCCTCCTATCCCCTAAAACCAAAGCTCAGATGTTTCCCACACCCAGCTCTCATGTCTGTGGCAAATTCAGCCAGAGTCCACTGGACCACTGAGATTTCCCTGGGTCCCTGAAGAAGTTGTCTACCTCCACAGGAGAGGCCATCGGCAAAGACAGCAGAGGCAGCGTGAGCGTGCCACCAATGTTGATCGAGGTGAGGCAGGTGTGTGTGTGTGTGTGTGTGTGTCACATTCCCAGATCAACTCTGGGAATGTGAGTAGAGTCTACTGTCCCTAGAGCTGCTATGTTTTGCCACCTAATTAATCTTGGTTAATTAACTCTGCTGTGATAGCTGTCTGCAGCTCCGATGAAATTATCTACTAGTTCTTAGTACCCAGTGTACAAGCATCCTGGGCTCTGGGTTGTCGTCTCCATCTTGGTGGCCAGGTCTGTGAGTTGAGGCTAGGCAGGAAGGGGTTAGCAGTCTCCTGAGGCATGTGGTCTTACTTGTCACCTCATTAGGTGGGCCTGCTAGAGGGAAAGGTCTGCTGTCTATTTGAGTAGCTGGCATTGAAGGGAGGCTTCATCTGGAAGTGAATGAGGTGTAAGTGACTTGGACAGCATGGGGTCGGAAGCTGGGACACAAGTCATAGGGAGATTGAGTAACATAGGACAGAGAATTGACTCCAAGGTCTGAGTTCTGGCCACAACTATGGACCCTGAACAGCAGGGCATGAGCTTGGAACTTAGACAAAAAGTCTGGGATATGGAGGCTTCATTGCTAAGAACAGAGTTTTTTGGTTTGGTTTGGTTTGGTTTTCCTAGTTGAGCTAAAGCCAGGCTCACCTCATAAAGCAGAGAAGTACTGAGAATGAATGGGCTCAGCTGTCTGCCCTTCCTAGCCCCTTGGACTCTGACCCCTGAAGTATATGCTGCAGTGGCTGAGCCTTCTTGCTCTCCCTAGAGGACAAGCTGTGGCTAAAACCCTACGTGGACCTCCAGGCTTATGAGGACCCGGCACAGGGCGCTTTACACTTTACCCAGGAACTGGACCCAGCCTGGCTGATTGTGGCCACTGTCATAGGGGAAGGTAAGTCCTGCTGTGACCCCAGCTGGTCCTCTCTGTGTGGTAGCACAGGCCTGCCAGCAGGTTCCTTTCTTCAAGCCCAAGAGTTCCCAGATGGGCCTGCTGTATCCTGTATCCTTGAACTGCTATGCCCTGGAGCAGCCTCTGCCTCCTACACACTTTGCTCTGTGGTCATGAGGTTTCTGATAAAGAATGTTAAACACATCATCTCTACCCATAGAGGTCACCATAAGGTGCAGGTTGTTCTCGGGTGGTTCCCAAACGAAGAGAGATTCAGAGCCTCCTAAGTGGGCATTTCATCCGATCAGGGGCCCAGTGTCCTCGGGCTGCCCCAATCCCCTGGGTCACCAGAGAAAATAGATCTCAACAGAGAACAAAGCTTGGCAGTGTCCTTGTCAGTGATGCAGCTGAGCCAACACTGTGACCAAGGAGTTCATTCACAGGAAACAGGCAGGCCTCCTGTTACTTGGGCACTAGCCCTGGACCAGCTTGTCCTTCCTAAACACAACTCAATCCCTCTGTATTTAGTGAGTACTTACTTAACATAAGCCAAGGAGCATGCTAGCCATGGAAGACAGGCGTGGTTAGGCTACAAACAGCGTTCCAGGCTGTTGCTTCTCCAGAAGGGCAACCTCAGATCTCCAGTGAGACGACACAAGGGACTAGAGGTGTAGTCTGACTGCATCAGGCCACAACCTTATTTTTATCCTACTTAGGAGAGTTTGGGGAGGTGTATCGGGGAGCCCTGAGACTCCCCAGCCAAGACTGCAAGACTGTGGCCATTAAGACCTTGAAAGATACATCTCCAGATGGCCAGTGGTGGAATTTCCTTCGGGAAGCAACTATCATGGGCCAGTTCAACCACCCACACATTCTACACCTCGAAGGTGTCATCACAAAAAGTATGTGGCCATTCCAAAAAACTAGAGTAGAAAGTGTGGGGAGTGTGGGGGGGGGTGGGAGCACTTGAGGAGGGCAGTAAAAAGCCAAAGGGAGGAAACCAGGGCCTGGGTGTGATGCATATGCTGTGTCTCAGGAAAGCCCATCATGATCGTCACAGAGTTTATGGAAAATGGAGCCCTGGATGCCTTTCTAAAGGTGAGATAGGTAGAGGGCCAGCTCAGGAGGGGTCACACCATGGAGCCCCATGCCTTGTGGAAGACTGTTCATCCTCTGATGTGTACATTCACCCTACTACAGGAAAAAGAGGACCAGTTAGCTCCTGGTCAGCTAGTGGCTATGCTGCTGGGCATAGCAGATGGCATGAACTACCTCAGTGGCCACAATTATGTCCATAGAGACCTCGCTGCCAGGAATATCTTGGTGAATCAGAACTTATGCTGCAAGGTATCTGACTTTGGCTTAACCCGCCTCCTGGACGACATTGATGGTACCTATGAAACCCAGGTTAGAGCCCCATCCACACTCACATATACAATTTGATGACCCATGCGTAAGCATGAGACCTGATTCCCCTTCCACATGGTTTTATACTCATCCCTGCCCTGAAGCATCACTCTCCGATGCCATGCCTTCTTAGGGAGGAAAGATCCCCATCCGTTGGACAGCTCCAGAAGCTATTGCCCATCGGATTTTCACCACAGCCAGCGATGTTTGGAGCTTTGGGATTGTAATGTGGGAGGTGCTGAGTTTTGGTGACAAGCCTTATGGAGAAATGAGCAATCAAGAGGTAAACTTGCACTATTTTCTCATGTCATCCCTGACACACCCTTATCTCTTCTAAATCCCCTAATATGGTCTTTCCCTATAATTATTTTCTTCCAACTCAATTTTGGGCACTTCTTTGTTATTTCTTTGTTCATTGCTACATCTACCCTGGTCAGGGTTGCTTAGAACTCAACAATTTTGTGATTTCCTAGTGGATGTAGCTTCTTGCCTAGACATTTCTTCCTGTCTCCTGCTAAAGGTAATGAAAAGCATCGAAGATGGGTATCGGTTGCCTCCTCCTGTGGACTGCCCTGCCCTTCTATATGAACTCATGAAGAACTGCTGGGCCTATGACCGGGCCCGTCGGCCTCACTTCCTCCAGCTGCAGGCACATCTGGAACAGTTGCTTACTGACCCCCATTCCCTAAGGACCATTGCCAACTTTGACCCCAGGTAAGTAGGTTTGGAAAGGAGTTTGGAGCTCACATATGAAAAAATAAAAATGGACATTCCAGCCTGTCCACTGAATGCTGGGCCCTGGGGAGCTCTGGACAGGATCCAGCATGTGAGACAGCACCTAGTCCATGCCCTTTTGGGAAACATGGACTAACAGAGGTTGGATCCCATTTATCATGAGTTTTTAAAGGAATAATTTAGAGTCAGCTCTCGATTATGCAACTCACTCTATTTCCCCTGGAACCTTTTCAGTCACTTCCTCTATGTTGCATTATGACTGGGACCCTCCATCTCTGATGTTTCCATGGCCATCTAAAACTTGGGATACTTTCTTTTCATGTATATACGTGTGTGTGTGTGTGTGTGTGTGTGTGTGTGTGTGTGTGTGTGTGTGTGAAAGATTGACAGATCTGATAAATCTTAGAGGACCTAACGGTACAAGCTCTTTGCTGAGGCGTGCCTGGTACCCACTCGTGAGAGCTTAGGCAGCTAGGGTAGGGAACAGGAGGGAGTCTGAGTACACCTGACTACATGGCCATCCATGGCCAGTCTAGAAGACCTGGGGAATAACAGGTGACAGACAGTACAGAATGACGGCAGCATCCAGTGCAGATGGCAACCCTGTGAATGGGAAAGCAGCAGGGATAAGGACCAAGGACCAGCCCTGCTGAGAAGGTAGGACTGTGAGAACAAGAAATGTTGACCAGTTTCCCAAAATTGCATTTTATCAAAAACATGGCCAGAATGTAGAGAATGACGTAGAAGGAGGGGGTCAAGCCAGGAAGCCAGACAAGGCTAGATTTCAACTGCTTTATCGGGTAAGACAGCCTGGCATACTAGCCTGTGTCAATCCCACCATATATAACCTTGTTTCTGAGAGAGATTGTTTTCCATGTTCCAACTTTTGAGACTATCTTTTGGAGCACAACTCCCTCGGACGCTGGAGACTGTGTGTGCTAATCTTTCTGGAATGCTGGATATTTTTTCCCCCAGCAGATTTACTTTGCTAATGGTTTTTGGCTCTGGCTGGCTTTCCTACAGGAACACTCATTGTATTGTGTCTATCAGAGTTTAAGAATAACAGTCGGGGGAGGGGGTGAATGTGGCAAGTGAAGGCTGCTCCTAGGTGGCCATCTTAGGAAAAGGCAAGAGAGCATCTTTCTGTAGGCCTCTTCTCCTGTCTTTTTATTTATTTTAGTCAGGATGCATTCATGTCTAAAGAGCTGGGAATTCTTCACTAGGGATTTCCATAGCATCCACATTCCCTACCCATGGCACAGGTCAGTCAGCTGCTCACCTGCTGCTTTGAGCAGAGCACACCAGGAAACAGGTCAGGAAGTAGGCTTAGATAACAGCAAGTTTATGTGCAGAGCCTAGATGAATTATATTCAAGCTTCAAATTCAGTGTTGGCTGCAATGTGGTGGCTGGCCCAGGGCGGCCAACCAGCTCCTGTACTCCAGGACAAACAAAGCATCGAATCCCACAGGGTAACTCTCCGCCTGCCCAGCCTGAGTGGTTCTGATGGGATCCCTTACCGAAGTGTCTCTGAGTGGCTTGAGTCCATACGCATGAAGCGCTACATCCTGCACTTCCGCTCAGCTGGGCTGGACACCATGGAGTGTGTGCTGGAGCTGACAGCTGAGTAAGGACTCTGGGGCCAGGCAGCCTGGGTGTGGGAGGGTGGCTGAGGTCTGAGCCTGTAGACTTAAGGCTCTCCTTCCCTCTTCCATAGGGACCTGACGCAGATGGGAATCACATTGCCGGGGCACCAGAAACGCATTCTCTGCAGTATTCAAGGATTTAAGGACTGAGTGGCCACTGCAAAAACACTTCATTCCTCTGCCTCCTGGACAGGGCTGTGGTCATTCCCTGGGCCTTTCCCAGCCTATGAGATGTAGGCTATTGGTGCTGCTCCTGCCCATTCAATCAGGACTCTGCCTTTGGACCAAGGAGCCTTTGTTTATAAAAGGGAGGTGGGAGGCACAAGTGAAGGGGATTGTGGGTGGGTGGGTGCTGGGGGAGGGTTTAATATATATACTTACATATGCATTATCTATTTTTGTAAATAAACAAGTTGAGTTTTCATCCCCACCTGTGATCTTTTCCCCTGTTGATTCCCTCTATTTCAAACCCTGGTGTTGAGGTATCATCAAAGAAGCAAGTGCTAGCAATTCTGGAAAATGAAGTTTTATAATTTTAGCTGTGGCCACAACCTAGCAACACAGGGCAAGGTGGGTGTCTGGGCTGCTGGAGCCAGGCTCCTGGAGGGGTAGAGCTTTTCCTACCCTCAGCAAGCACATTGCATAGGCTACTCAGGCCAGCCAAGGGCACTGGTGCACCAGTGAAAGCGGAGGCACTAAACGTGACCCTTGGGTTGGGGACCTCAGGATGATGGGCAATCCCTGCAAGGGAGGCAAGAGGTGGAGCCCAGGGCTGGGTCTCAGCACCAGGATGGGGCCTCAGCACCTCTAGGCCATGTGGAGGCCCTGGGTCAGGGCACTTGAGATACTGGGGAGGAGTCTGGAATGCAGGGAGGGTAGAGGCAAGGATTGGTCTCAGTGTGGGTGGTCCATGGTAAGGAATGGACCTGTGGTCTGGAAGGAGGCCCACCGTCAACTCGGGTCTAGGATCTAGCAGTGTGGCACTTCCGACAAAGGACATGGCCATCCAGAGGGAAGCAGCCGTTGTCGTCTGCCTCAATGGACAGGGGCTTCCCACAGTCCTGGAAAGCAGGCAGGGTAAGAGAGACAGCTTGAATTGACATTCTGGCCTTGCATGCCCTCTCGATCCAGCTACCTCCCCTGATCCTTTCCAAGTATTTCCTGCAGAAAAGGCAAGAGACAGTTCCCAGGGAACCCGCCTCTGCCTTTCCACTGCAGGTATGGAGCCTACCCCATCCTATACCAACTCCATTCTGACTGCTTCTCACTGCTATAACCTCTGACATCCCCAACCCTGCCCACACAAACAGACAAACCCACCACTCTTCCCTCCCGTTGAGAAGCCGCTTAGTTTTTCCAAGGCTCAAAGAGGCCTCTGCAAGACAGAAGGGACAACTGACCTCACACTTGTAACATTTCATATGGAAGTTCTTATCCAGGGCAACGACTCGGACAGTTTCATCGCGGCCAGGCTCAGGCATGATAGGCTCCGAGCAGACGGAGCACCTTGGAGCATATTGCCTAAAGGGTAAGAAAGCAGTTCCAGAGAGTTCAGTGGATCTAGACACCTTGGGCTTTCAGCCCCTAGAAGAGCACAGGGTAAGGAAGCATAGGTTGTGTGGCTACAGGCCACCTTTGTATTCCACATATCTGGGTGGAGCAAGTCAAGTTCATGAGAAAGGCCAAAGGACCAAGTGGCACACACAGCAGGCCTTTATCAAGGGTAATTTCCTGCCTCTCCACTCACACAATGCTCCATCTCCCACACCTCTATCACAGGTGTTAGCTGCCACACCCTTGCCCTACTCACACTACAGCTTGGCAGGAACCCCAAAGGGGGACAGAACACAACTCCCCCTGCATGTACACACAAACCTCCAGCCTTGCCCCAGAGAAAGCAGAGGGACCAGGAATCCTAGTCACCCACCCCAAATCCTGCAAATGTATCCTATCCCCCAGACACACTGTCCAACACTTTCCATCCTCCAGTTACATGTTGATACTTTGTCTACCAGCCTGGAGAAGCCAGTACTCCAATCAGCTGAACTCCAAAGGAACTTTGAGAACCCAGTCTATGTGTGAACATAGCCATTCCAGGACCTATTGCTGAACAAAGGCACAGCCAAAGAAGCACAAGGGAGCCCAGGCTAACACGGAAGTGGCCACAACTATGGCCAGCAAGCGAGATCTATGGTCTTTTGCTGACTGGAGCTAGGTTACCAGACAAAACATGGATGAACAGAAAAAAAAAAAGACATGACAGGTTCTTACTTATGATAGTCAGGGACACAGTGGGGTCGGTTGTCCTGGTCCACAATGAAGGAGGTACCCTCCAGAGGACAGGCACAGACCACACAGGTGAAGCACTGTGGATGGTAGGCTTTGCCAGTGGCCCTCAGCATGCGGTCAGTGATGGGCTGACCACAGGTGTTGCACTTCTCCAAGGTCTCCTAGAAGACAATTAGAGCAGGTAGTGAGGGAACCAGGGTACCCAAGGCATATCTTCCAAGACTCATCCAGCCCCATCACAGCCCGAAGCCCTAAGCCACACTTACAGTGTAGCAACCCTCACAATACGGCACTCCTTCCAGGCTGTAGAACTGGCCTCCCTGCAGCTGCTGCCTACACTGATGGCAAGTGAAGCAGGTGATATGGAACAGCTGTCCCAGCGCACGGACTGCGGGCTGTGCTCGGGGCAGCGGCTGATTGCATCGGCCACAGGACTCTGGGAAGATCAAAAAATGTCATCTCAACAAGAACAGAAGATCCCATGAGCTTTTAGATGCCCAGCCAATATACCAACAGGAAAGATGTTCCCCCAGAGTGAATAGTGGACTCACCATTCACCGCCACACTCTGCCTCTGAGGGTTCTCCATGTCCTGCATCAGCTGCTGGGTCAGCTGTTCCAATTCCTCCACCTCCTTGAGGGTCAACGGTCCTGGGCCACCAGGAGAGCGCACCTAAAACCCCAAGGCTTTGTTTATATTCTCTAACTCCTCCCAGATGGACAAGGTGACCCCCATTCTTATACTGAGACTGAAGCTTCCACCTCCTTCCCTGGATGCGAAGACTTCAAGTTCCTCTCTGCTGCACACTGCCCTGACCCCTAGAGTACCATACATATAAGCATAGGGGCAGGGCTGACCTTAAGCTTTATCTTAAAAAGATAAAGATACGGTGGGACATCTTCAACCATACAGCTCAAACCCTTACACCCCTAGGCATTCAGATAGACCTGAGCAACTAACTACACAGGTCACTGAAGCATCAAACACGGCAAGTCACACAACTTCACAGTGCATGCTCAGACAGCCCCTCCCATACCCTAGACAAATGCCACCTCATGTGTACACACACACACACACACACACACACACACACACACACACACACCTACCCATCCCAACTTCGGCTGAGTAGCTCGTCAGCATGATGATTCGCTTAAACCCTCAAAAGCTGCAGAAGCCCACCCTCAGCTCTCCAGACACCCCAAGTTCTGTCCCAAGGGGGGATTTTGCAGTCTGTCTGACTTATCCCAGTTCTTCCCGGGAAAGTCTCCAGAGGAGAGCCAAAAGCCAGTTCCTAAGCCAGCACATTCCGCCTATGTAGAGGACCTGAGGGCTGAAGACTGGAAAGGAAAGGATGCCATTGTGTAAGGACAAGGCACTTCAGAAACCTGGGAACTTGAACAGGGGCTATCTGATTTGCAATAGCATGTCCCTGAGACATTCCTTCAAGAAGTCTGAATAGGATTATTACAGGTTCAGATCCACTCAGGACATTGTGACCCCATCACGTGCCGATGCCTTCACCCCTCAGGCCCCTGAAGCCCCTCACTATCTCCTTCTCCACCCCCAGAACTGTACCCAGAGCTCTACCTGCCATGCCATACCTTCCCAAGGAAAGAACAAAAGTCACCCACACCCTGACCTCAGCCATTTCCTTAAGACTGAATTGTTCAGGCTCCTCCTCTTGACTGATAAAGGGGTCCCTGAATTCGAGCTTCACCTTTGCCTTCTTCCCAGATCCCCTTCCCTGTAGTGTGGGCAGGGAAATGGACTAGCTCATTCTTGCTGTCTAGTAACTGCTACTATAAATGGCTGTTCCCATCTCGGGAAGGATAAACTATTCAACCGCACTCCTCCCTGTGGGCGCCTGTGTCCTTCCTGCAGGTCACTATCAGCTGCTGCCTCCTCTCTGCCAGCAGCAATGTCATTGTTGAGTTCACACGG
Source organism: Sigmodon hispidus (assembly GCA_004025045.1). Classification (NCBI taxonomy): domain Eukaryota; kingdom Metazoa; phylum Chordata; class Mammalia; order Rodentia; family Cricetidae; genus Sigmodon; species Sigmodon hispidus. The sequence goes on from PVIH01002975.1 coordinate 60,489, forward strand.
CCTCAAAATCCTTCTTCACTATCTTCCACCTCGGGATAGCCTGAGCCTATCATTTATCAGCCTTTTGATCCCAAGCTCCTTTTCAACTGTTCCCACCCCTCCTTCCAGCACTCATACCACCAACAGCCTAGCAGAAGGGCTAGAGTGTCCCATGCTTCAACCTGCCCTTGTGCCTTGTCAATCAAGTCCCTGGACGTGCTTCTTCACTGGCTCTTTCTACAAAGGCCTCTTCAAAGCACCTTAGGCTATCTGACCCGATCACTAACCCCAGTCAGAAACACTGACTGCTTCCTGTTTCTGCCTCCCCCCCCCCCCATTGCAGAAAGTAGGTGGAGACCTTGACACTGCAGTGCTACCAAAACACTGCAGCACCTGCCACACCCTCCAACTCTAGCTTCTCTGTTCGGTATTTGGCTCTGCCAGATTCCAGTTGCCTTCTCCACAGCAGCTGTTCCAAACTTTTTTTCATCTCCTTGAGCCCCCAACAGCTTGGCCCCTCCCTCACACTCACCGATGATGTCACCCTGTAAATGCCTGGCAGCTAGCCAGTGTAACTTCCCTCACCCTTCTTTCTTTTCAACCAAACACTGTGTGTCACCCTGTCCTTGCTCCCTCCAGGGTCTCTGAGGTCAGCTGCTGTGCACGGATCTCCAGCCTCTTCCCTACTGGCTCCTGCCTCCTAGTTGAAATGCATACACACACACACACACACACACACACACACACACACACACACACACACACACACACGCGAGCGCAAGAGAGAGACAGGGACAGAGAGAGACACAGAGACACAGAGACAGAGAGACAGAGACACACACTCTGTAGTCTGACTTGACCTCCTGCCTCAGATCACCTTACTCAGCTTCATTGACCAACTCTGAGATCAGGCTACATTACCAACTTCCATGTTTCTACCAATTGTTCACTCAGCTTTGTCACCACCATAGGGTGCAAACAGTCCCAAGGCCATCTGTGAAGTCCTAAGTCAAATCTCTGCTTATCTGAGTCCTATTCCCTAATCCCACAATGAAGAGCCTCAAAGGTCACCTCATTCATCCACTTCTAAGAATCCCATCCTGGGATTTTCCTCCATTCTCTTTGCATGACCCAAGATTCCTGAGCCCTTTACCTTCCTGCTATGGAATTCCTGAAAAGCTCGTCAGCTGTCTCATGGCATGTATGGTTATGTGCACATCTCTGGCTTGAGGCCTGTCCCTGAATTACAGTCCCACAGTAGCTGACGAAGCGTTCCAGCTAAAACCAAGTGAACCTGAAGCCTGTTGCTCAACATGCTGACAGCTGGACCCCTCCTTTTCCCGTTCAGACCATTTCCCCTTCTGTACTTCTCTGTTTTGTCTGTAGTATTGTCCTTCCCCAACATATCCAGGCTCTGGGCTCCCTGCCATTTGTGTTCTCCTACCCCAGCTGCTTATCAGTTGCCTTTTTCTGTACGTTCTTCCTTTGGAACAACTCTCATCTATGGGTCTTAGTTTTGACTACAACTAATACTACTGTGGCCGAGGAGTGAACTCGCCTGCATCACAAACCTCTCTACCATATGCATCTTGGCTGGAAATACTTCTAAAACATTATTACTTCCAGCAGTCCAAACCACACACTTCTGAGAAGCCATCAGTGACTCTCCAGTATGTACAAGCTCCCTGATAGAGACTTCTTTACCTAGTACTTCTACAGTCTACCCCCATCAATCTCAAGTACAGCTCCAAGATTTTCCCATAAGACCTTTCTGATTTCTGTTCTCCAAGCAGCCCCATGTATTTATAGCCTTGGAGTCTTGCACAGGCTATTTGTACCCAAGTGTTCCTCCTGATCCTTTCTGGATTCTCAAATCCTCAAACACTTGAAGGCAGACGAACCACATGAAGCTGTTCCTAACTGGCCAGTCCCCATGTTGGCTCCTTGTTTCAAGTCCCTGTAACTCACAGATTCTGAGCTGTAGAAACTCAGCAACACTTCTACACCGTGTATGATACATACGGGCTCTTACAGTGACCAGTCAGATGAACATCCAGTCTCTTCAACTCCGAAGATCTCTTCCCCTGAACTAACAGACAACTATGCTGTCTATTTCTATTTTGAGCTCTTATGTGGTCGGCTAAGAAGATCAGCTCTCTTGTTCTTCACCATCACTGTTTGAAGTGGGTGGTTATTTCAAAGACAGAATGGGGGGAAAGGGCTCAAAATTCACCCAGCTTGACTAGGGTCTAACAGCTTGTGAGAAACAGACTAGAAATTCTACCCCAGACCCATGACTTCAGAAGACTGAACCTGTTTGAGAAATCTGCCCCCTGTCCCAGCCTCCAGAGCACAGAGCACAGTACCTGGCACTCAGCTGATGCTGGCCCAGCAGGTGTGTACTGGTGCTGACTACACTTTTATCTCTAGATGTGCCCTGAGGTGCTCCAAGAGCACAGAAAATCGAGGAGCCTTGGGATTAAGTCAAGGTTCCAAAATGAAAAAGACTAAGGTTGGGCTAGTGATCTCATTCTCCCCGTTCACATCCTGGGGCAGTGGGACAAGACAAAGTTGATCCTCTTTTAATTCTAGGCCGCTGCTGTTCTGCCTATTGACCCAAGCCCCAGCTAGTACTAGGCTTCCTCCAGAAGAACTTTCTCTCTGCCCCACCAGATAACCCCACACTTCCCCCACTGCCACACCCACTCTGGCTGCTCTAATCCTCTACCCCACCCTCACCCCTCTTGTCCTTATTCTGAAGCCCCATTCCAGCCCCTGGCCTCAGCCTGTGGCTTCCTCACCTGGTTTTGGTTTTGGTTTTGGGCTGGTGGAGGCACTGGGTGCTGCTTCTCTTGAACTAAGGGCTTCTCTTTCTGCTGAGCATAGTTGAAGCTTGGGGTCTGGGGCGACCCTGTGCCCACAGAAGAGGGAGCTTCCAGAGGCACCAATTTTTGATTGGGCTGCGACCCGGGTCCACTCGGGGCACCAGGGCTGAACTTGGAAGCCACAGGAGTAAATTTGGGAGTCACTGGAGCAAACTTAGGAGCTGGGGTTGGAGCCTGAGAAAGGGGACCTCGGGGTTGTTGTGCATTACTGGAAGACATAGGCTGGACTTGGACCTGGGGCTTTGCCTGAGGCTGGACATGGAGCTGGACCTGAGGCTTGGCCTGTGGCTGAGGTGGTGGCTGGGAGCTAGAAGGGACCTTCCAAGGAGGCAAGGGTGCTGTGCCCCCAGGGACAGGCTTGGTACTAGGCTTGGGAATAAATGGAGTGGCAACTGGTGGGGGTACATATCCAGATGATACCTGCAAAGGGAAATAGAGAGAAATAATGCACTTAGAGAAGGCTGTAATCCCTTCCTTATATCCCCTCTGCTCCTTCTGAGCCCCAGCCTTTCCTACCATCCTGTCCCTTACCCGGGCTTTGAAGGGGTCATTCTTGGTCATGTCATCCAGCAGTGAGGACAGAGAGTCGATCTCCAGGTCAATGCTGCTCACTTTCTCCCTGGGCTGGAGAGGCAGGAGTCAGCGCACCCATCCCAGTTTCCCCTTGTCATCCCAGTCCTCAGAGGCAAGTAAAGGCCCCTCTCCACTTCATGGAGGTGTCCCCCCACCCCACCTCACGTACAGGCATCCCTACCTGCGGTGGGAGCTGGGTGGGGGCCTCAGGCCCTCCCTCTTCCTCCAGGGGAGGTGGTGGGGAGGGGAAGATGTCCTCCTCCAGAGGAGCAGGAGGGAATGGTTCCTCGATCATCGGGGGAGGCGGAGGTGGGAATGCACCTCCCAGGCCACCCTCCGAGTCGTCACCCTCACCAATAAGGGGAGGAGGGGGCAAAGGAAAGTCTAGGTAGGGAGGAGAGAAAAGGCTATTAGTACTGGCCCTCTTTCATCGCCACAACCGACAGTTCTAACTCCCCAACCCAGGAACTCTTTTCTGCATCCCAGAGTGTGTGTGGACCATAACGAGGGGCTCAGGACGCCCTGAGAAAAGCAGGTCGAGAAAGGCCAGGGATCGGCTGAAGAACCATGCAGCTCCCGTTACACTTCAGAGAACGGATCCAAAGGGGAAGATTCCTGGCCCACATTCCCGCCTCCCACCCCCAGGCGGGAGACTTGGAACAGTCCCAAGGGTCCTGGCTCCTAGCCAGGAGCTCCAAGATGAGGTAAGAACATCTGCTTAGGACAGGGTGGCTGCGCCCAGCCCCCTTCGCAACAGCCTCTCCGACGCCCCCAAGTTCCCCCACACCTCCCGATCCCCACCTGGAGCTCGAGAGGGATCGGGGCCCCCAAACCCAGCCGCATACCTTCCGGGGGCGGCGGGGGGATCTCACCCACCCGGCCCATCTGTGCTCGCTGGGCCCCGGCAGCCACAGAAGACTCGCTGTCCCCAGGCCGGAAAGGATTCACTTTGGGCTTCGGTGCTACAACCGGGGCGAACTTCTTCTGCGGGGCGTAAAACGCCGGGGCCGAGACGGAGACGGAGATCGCGGGAGGCGGGCGGGGGGCCGCCATGGCCAGGCCGGGCTGCAGAGGGGTGGGTCGTCAGGTTATGCAGAGCCGTGGCGAGCTGACACCCCCTTGGTCCAAAAGCTCCCCTCGGTGACCCCACCCGAGCCTCCCTGAGTCCCCTTCCTGGGGCGATCGAGCTGCACCCCGCGCTCACCGCGGGCAGGAGCCTGAGCGCAGCCTCTCGGGTGACCGCCTCGGCGCCGAGTCCGGGGACTCTGCGTCCCGGTCCGGAGCAGCCTCTAGCCTGGCGGGGAGGGACGGCGAGCAAGGGATGGGAGGGAGGGGGCGGGGAGAGAGCGGCGCCCAGACCATACAAGGAGCGGCCCGGAGAGGGGGCGGGGAGAGGCTGGGGAGGGCGGATTGGGCAGGAAACTCCCCCAGGAAGGGGCCCGGGTCCTGCCCCGGGCTCCAGGCTCAGTGAAGGTCCGCGTGTGGCCTCCCCACTCACCACCGCCCCCTCCGGGCATAGACCACCCTTTTCCCCAGCACAGGCCTCTGATGTCATTTCCTGACCTGCCACCTACCCTCCCCACCCCCCGCCCGACCCGCGGGTGCTGGAGATCTGACTCACCGTCCCCACTCCAGGCTGAGCGGGCCGGCGAGTATCCCAGAGGTCCTGAAACAGCTCAGTCCCGCTTCCCCGGCCTGCCTGCCATTGACTGATCCCCCCGCCACCCCCTGCAGCTCCAGCTCCGCGTCCCACGTGTCCTGTGGTCAGTTGGGGATCGCAGGGCTGGAATGGGACCCTGCTATTAGGTGGGCCGGGATGGTGAGGGGGTGTTAGCCCTGCTGGCACCAGACTCCCAGCCGGGCCTTGTGTAAGCCACTAGTGTATGAGCAGGAGCCTAAGCGCTCTTGGGGGATGCTAACTTCCAAAACTAGGCATCCTTAAGAGGCTTCTAGGAATTCACATAGCCATAGACCCTGTCTGCAAATCTGGGAAAGAGTTGCCCCAGGGAAAGAATCCAGAGCTCTGAGTCTAGGAAATGAAGGTGCTAGGGCTCACTCTGGATGAGGCCGCTCTGGGACTACCAACCTAGGAAGACCCAAGTAGCCTCCGGGGACTAGTCCTTGAGGGTCCTTCAGCAATCCTTCCCCAGTGGGGTGTCAGCAGCTCCCGGGTATAAAACTCGGTGGAGCCCCCCACTGGTCCAACCGGATTCCTCAGCCTGAGACTGTGCCGCAGGCTACATGAAAGAGATCAGTCTGGTCTCTCTTTTTTACTCTCCTTCCTTTTCTTCTTTCTTTTCGCAAAATTACTCACGGAAACTACTTGCACATTCACCACGTCTTAATTACAGAGTCATGCGTTCGGGCCTCTATTTACCCTAGGGTGCTTCCTTTACTTCTACCGTGTAATCCCTGACTGGTGTCTGAGGCACTCCTAACACTCAACACTTCTGAGTTTTCAACTCTTAACGCTACCCATATGCTGCACCCCACTGTCCAGGAACTCTGGGCTCTGCTTTAGAAGGAGGCAAACTAATACCATGAATATAGGATGAAAAAACCTCGATGTTATCTGAGTAGATGGTCCCAGGGGCTAGTTCAGGTCAGAGTTTTTTAGCCCCTTTGGCAAAGAGTGAGTGCAGAGTGAAACCAGGGAGCCCAGTTTCGTACTCAGCAGACAAGTTTGGTCATTCATTCCGTTTCATTGCTTCCATCTGTAAAAGGAATGGTTTTTAATTCATTTGCCTGCAGCGTTGTGTGGAGAAATAAATAACATGCCATGCCTGAAATTTTTTGTATAGTTCTCAATATTACCTACTGTGGCTGGCCGAGAACAGAAATTCCCAGCCATTTCACCTCAGCAACTTTCCCTCACAAGCTCCCCTCTAGGTTGCCAGTCAGGTCTAATGTGTCTTGGTACATTCATTGCCCCTTTCTCCTTTAATTATATCTGTGACTATACATTCATCATCTTTCCAGGCCCGACTAGTCTCTCTTTTCGCTTCATCTTTTTTTGTTTCCATCACCAATATTTTGCATACCATGAATGGCCGTGTATGACACAATTGCGCAGGTGCACACACTCCAACATGCATAAGCTGGTCCCAGGCCTGTCTCTATGACTGTCTGTTAGAAATTTGATACTGCGTTTACTCTGCAAGTTGGAGATTGTTTCTTGGGCTCTTTGGGACCAAGAATCATAACCTTCCTTCCAAATATGCCCATGTGGGGAAATGGAGATAGTTTCCAGATAACTTTTTAAGAGTAAAAGCCTCCTACCCTCTCAAAGCCTCCTTAAGGAACATCAAAAAATAGAGTATGTGTAATTGTTGGCAGCTGAACCTATTTATAAATCAAGAATAGGAGAGTGTGTAGGCAGGCTCAATTTCACAGACAACTAAGAGCATTTAGGATGCAGAATATTAGTTAAGAGTTTTAAGGCAGCCATTCTAAATACAAATTAGAAGTAAAACAGAATTTCCCAAAGGGTCCGAATGTCTCAGGCCCAGGATGTCTCAGGTGGAGATTATAGTCAATGCTATTAAAATACAGACAGCAAGCAGAAATTACCCTAATGATTCTTGGGTGTTTTTCTTAAGCAAGCAATTCTAGGTAATGTTCTTGGGTAGTATGAATAATATGTAGGAAATCAGTCAATGTCTTCACTTCAAGCATGTACTAGACCCAGGGTGGGGGAGAGCAAGAAAAAGACCTTGACTATTAAAATATCCCTACACACTTCCTCATATTTGTATGTACCAGATATGAGGAAGTCCCTCCCAAAAGATATACAGTAAAAATATGACATTCAAAGCATTCATGGACGAAATAGCATAGTGACCAAAGAAAGAATTCCAAAGCAAAGCCAGAGATGCTATCAGAAGTTTGTTTCTATATGCTGGCTGCAGGCAGACAAAGAGTAATGATATGGCACACTACCTTAAGCAGCAGCATACTGCTGAAACATTAACAATGACTGCAATAATTGCTCACACTCAGGACAGGTACAGCTACCTCATGGTACAGTGCCTGCCTAGCGAGCATGGCACCTTGGACTTCATCTCCAGCAACACACACACACACACACACACACACACACACACACACAGATAATGTATTGTTGTTGTTGGTTGTTACACAATCCTAAGCTGTAGGAATATATTACTCCCATTTAGTATTAACAATAAATCTGTGAGGATATATTATTATTATTAATCATTTGGTAGTTAGGGAAACTAAAGCTAACTAGATATTGAATAGGCACCTATACTGCATACTTTCATACTTTCTTTTGGTAATACAGTGTGTCATTAGGGTTTTGTTTTTGCTTTGTCTTTCTGACACAGACTAAGGTCATCAGGAAGGAGGAATCTCAAATGAGAAAATGCCTCCATCAGATTGCCTCTAGGCAAATTTATAAGACATTTTCTTGATGGATGATTGATGTGTGAGAGTTTGGCTCAATGGTGGCAGTGTCTTCTGTGGCCTGGCGGTCCTGGGGTGTATGTAAAAGCAAGCTGAGTGAGCCATGAGGAGGAAGCCAGTAGGCAGAGTTCATCTTTGGTCTCTACTCCACTTCTTCCCTCCAGGTCTTGAATATTTGCCCTGTCTTCCCTCAGTGATGGATTGTGACCTGGGATGTATAAGCCAAATCAGCCCTTTCCTCCCCATGGTGTTTATCACAGCAATAGAAAGAAAACTAAGATATACAAGATCTTTAGTGTTGTAAATATCCCTGCTGACTTCTTATTACACCTCCAGTGTCACTGTTATCCTTCTGTTCTGTAGCTCCTCGTACAGTCCAGCCTGGCCCTTCACAGACTTTTCAGTTCTGCTTCCACTGGGCCCCACTACACTCGCTTTTCATTGTACTACAGCATCAGATTCTTTCTGCCACTCTATGTGCTAGTACGCATGCATGCATTCAGTATTTGTAAATTGTTATAATCCCATTACATAGCATCTGGTTGCCAAGAGGTTTCTCAGGATGTTAACATTACTTGTTAGCTTTTAGGACTAGAATCAGGGATAGCAAACGGCTTTTATACGGCTGCATCACCCCATGAACATGAATTGCCTCTATGATCTAAGAAATAAAAGAAAAGAATGAAATCTATCGTGTCTCTTTGCAGAGTGCTGCTCTTGTACTGAATGCCACATCCATGTGGCCTACAGCTTCCCACTTGCAGCCCAATGTCTTCTTCCCCTAGTCCCACAGGCACTTGCTTATAAAGGATCTTGGATAGAGAATGGTGATGGGGGGAGAGATGACATGAAGGTGGGTGGGGCTTTGTGGCCACAGCTTCAGCCAAGCAGCTTCCTGCTATGCCCAGCTGGAAGGGCAGGACAAACAACTACAATGCCACCCGGCCTCAGTTCTTCCAGATCAGTCCAAATGGCTGACGTCATAGCTTCCGCTATAAGCACTTTCTCTTCCTCTTCCGCAACCTCAGATCAACCCATATTTTCAAGTAACTTCCATATTCTAAACAGCCTAGTCCTTGCTCTTAGAAGAAAAAAAATAGTTATTATGGTTTTGTTTTTGTTTTTTAAATCATCTACTCCATAGTGCTTTCTTAGTGAGGAGCCGTAACAACAATAGCTGGTTGGCCTTCTCAGCTATAACTTCTATTATGATCCCATCAGATCTGAAGTAATAGTGAGAGGCCTACAGAGCCAAAGGAGACAAGTCTGCAAAGGACACAGGAGCAGTGGCAAGCAGAGACTTCCACCCTTCGTGCTGGGCCAGATGGGCACTCAAAAGCATTGCAAGCGTCAGTTCACAAATGTGGGGGCCAGGCAAGGCAGATGGTCAAATGGCAAAGAGTCAGAAGTCTCCGGAGCTGTGAAGGGCAGACAGGAAGAGAGGCCCTGGGCACCCACAGCAACACAGGCAGATTGCTGGCACAGAGGCTACCGGTAGTGGGGCATCTGCTGCTTCCGTCTTCCTGAACCCAGAGGAAGCCAGAACCAGAGAGAGCCTGGCCTAGAAGCTGCTGTATTTGTCAGTGAAAATAGCTATGTCATTACAGGGAGTAAACATGTCAAGGAGTCGGGGAGTGAGTGTGAATAGATAACCTATATGACTGAGATGAAAAGTACTTAACAGAACAACCTCCCACTCCCCTCCCCTTCAATAAAGTGGGCTGAGCATCATAAACCAAGGGGTAGATCTGAGGCAGGAAGTGCCTGCTCATGAGTTAACCAGCAGAGCTTGCTTATACTACCTGGTTGGTTGCTATTTACCTCAACACCCAGGGGTATGAACTATGTGGCAAATGGCTGCTGTGTCCTAAAGAGGAAAGGAATTTACTCAGAGCAGCAGTTGCCAAGATCATCAACTTGCCTAGGCAAACTGCTGCAGGATTTGTACGTAAGTGTGAGCTATGATATTTGGGCCACCCCAGAATCTGCCAGTTCCAGCTGAGTTGCCGCATTTGGCTTAGTTAGTGACCTAACACTGAGCCTGGCACAAATCTTGGGCTGACTCTGAATTTCAGAGCCACTAGAATTCCATTGTAGATGCCCAAACCCTATATTTTAAAAAAGATTCAGCATCCTCATGACATCCTAACTCATTCATTTATTAATGCAAGAATATTGAGCACCTACTACATGCAGTACATTCTGTGGTGAGATACAGTATGAACAAAGTTGTGTCTCAGCCTTTTGTTCAACATCTAGCATAGGATAATATTGAGTCCTCAGACTGTCCCCACCCTTAGGGGATCTACTAGGGGGAATGTTCATTAAATAATAGCAATGTGAAGCTATTCTGGAGACTGCAAAGAACATAGAATAGGCGCATGTATTACCTGGGCCCCAGAGTTCAAGAAAAGGATGTCCAATATGAAATCAGGAAGATAAGCATGAATATTAACTGGGAGGAGCCATTCTCCTGCAAGAAGACTGGAACAACTGGGGACACAGCCCATGCCAGGACCCCCACCCCCCAACACACACACACACATACACACACACAAGATAGGGCTTCTGAGAGTGAGGGGTAGTGCAAGTTGAAGGAAAGCTGGTTGGGGATGGGCAGAAGACAGAGCTAAGGAAGAGCTGTGACTTTATCCTGAGAACAATGTGGAGCCACTGCAGAGATCTAGATAACAAACAATGGCATGACAAAAGGTCGGAATGTCTGAATGTCGCAAATGCCACAGTAGGACAATGTGGTAATACCAGGAACATGTGTATAGTCAAAAGGCTGTGATAGAACAGGAGGGGCAAAAGACATTTTGCAGATGAACCGAAGAGACAGATACGAGTTTAGAGACCTTAAATTGTGGGCAGAAATGAGTGATGCATTGAATGTGGACGGGGAGTGAGGAAGACATCGTGGGCCTGGCTCAGCTTCTGGCTTCATGGCTTTTACATGATATGGTTTTCCTTTAAGATACACAGCTCTGGAGAAACAAGCTGTTTCATTCTAGACATGCCCAGAATAAGTCAGTGCACAGGGGGATAGTGCTCTGCCCTCATTCAGAGCATAGAATTTTACTCAGATTTCAAATCCATAAGTCATCTGCCTCTGAACAGTAATTTGAAGATACTCTTGACTAAGGAAATCACCTATTCATTATTTATACTTAAAGGATTTCCACCCATAGGCACCAGACTATGTAACTCTTGTTCCTGTGAGGTGATAGTGGTAGAGAGGCTTATCTCAGCCCCTGAGAAGAAAGGAGGGGCCAAGGTGCCAACATTCCCCTTGAGGGCAGACCCCTATGGCTAACATTCTTTCACCCGGCCATATCTCCTAAGAGTCCCACCTCATCAAGATAGGGCTGGCAGCCTAGCATTTAGCATATGGGCCTTTTGTTGAGTTTATTTATACTAGTCAAACAAAACTGCAATTATTACTTGAAAAGTGGAGAACACTTAGGATGGTGGGCTTTGAGAGACTCAATCATTTGGTGGCTAGGTAGAAAAGCAGGTGTGATCCTTCTTCAGACTCAAGTATGACCTCCATTTCCCCAATCTCCCATGTCCACTAGCAGAAGAGAATAAAGGATACTCTCTCATCTCTATCTTCTTGCATTCTCAGCCTTTTCTGTGTTCTCTGCCTAGAAACCACTGCACTGCATCTCACTAAGTTCCCTACCACAGTGTATGCCGGTCCCTTAAGAAGTCCTGGATGCTCAATTCACCTTACACACCTTACTCTCTTGCTCAGCTCCTGAACCTTCTAGGTGGATCTGGAGCTCACAAGCCATTCTTAGCAAAAAAACGCATTCTCTCCAGTCTTTCTCTAAACTGCCAAGGACACACCTCCTCTGTAGCCCTATCAAGTGGCAGCAATGTCTTTCCACCACAGCCTTTGTGCCACTATCACTGTCCGTGGAACAAACGTCTCTTTGGATCCTCGCTGCTGTATCTAGACAATTCCCCTTTGTTCCTCCATAATGATTCCCAGCTTTGAACATCATGTCATCAAACTGTCAACTAGTACATATACTTGTACAATCCTTTATCATCCTGGACCATGCACCCTCACTTCTAGAGGATTTCTATGTTCCAGCTTACTGTCAGTCTTTCCAAAATGACTCTACCCTGAGTTTCGAGTCATTTTAATATCAGTGTAGATGACTCTTCACTAGCATTGTTCCTTTCAAAGCTTTATCCATCATCATCACTTCCCCCGCAAAATTAAATAGAAATAAAGTAAAAATCACGCCCATAGCTTTTTTAACATTAAAATGAAAGACACTAGTTTTAATAATATTCTCTCAAGGCTTTCTCTTTTTTTGAGTTTGGTAGTAATTTGGGAGTATCTCCTCTTCATGTACATTTGTGGACTACTTGTATGCCTGGTGCCTGAGGAGGCCAAAATAGGATCAGATTCTATGGAACTGGAATTACAGATGTTATGAACTGCCTCTGTGTACTAGGAACCAAACTCAGATTCTCCGGAAGAGTAGTTAATGCTCTTAACAGCTGAGTCATCTCCCCTGCCCCAGAATATACCTCTTAAACCAGTATTCTTAAAAATCCTACCATTCCAATGTGTAACTGACATTTAAAAAATTAATAGGAAAATTATTTCTTTTTGGTGCTAACTCATGAGTATTTTACACAATAGCACATCTTTAAAAAATTATTATATGTTCTTTGGTAATTATATATGTGAACATAAGGTATTTAGATCATATCTAATTCTCACATCTCCTTTCTAACTTTTTCTGGACACCCCACACACTCAAGCCCTGGATCTCTTTTTCCTCTTCCCCTTCCTTCTCTGTTTTATAAGCCACTGAGTATAGTCAGTGCTGCCCATATGTGAAAAAGTATATAACCATTCCTTGGCTCACAGGCAACCTACCATGAGCCACATTGCTACGGAGAACTGAGCAGCCATCAGTGCCAAAAGCTGCTCAGTTAGGAATAGGGCCATGTGATCCTCCCCTGATAGTACATTAATTAAGCCAAGTGTCATTTTTGTGTGTGTTTATTTTTTACACCTTACTAGAGGCCACTATTTCACACAGTACAGTTTCATATAGACGTTGTACCACTACTTCATGCTGAAATGCTAAGCTTCGCTCCCTCCAACCAGTTTATTTTATCTTCTAGCTCCTTCTTTTACTTTAATTCAAATAATCCTCAGATCCCAAGACCAATAGCTCCACTTTCCATTGCCATTGTTCCGCATTACTTTACATTTCTTGGAGAATTGATAACATCACTCTGCTGAACCTGCTTTTACTTCCTTTTCTCTTCCTCTTTGGCTCTTGCAAAACCCAATCCTGAGTTAGATTTCATTCTGCGACCATGCCTGCACCTATATATTTCAGCAGGGTTGGGGAAAATAGACAGACTTCTGGCCAGTCTCATTTGGAAATTCGTGACAATGAACTTCAAGTGGCACCTGAAAATTAATTCTGCTTCCTGATAAACATCCCAATTTTTTTATGTTCATTTACTCTTCCAGTATCTAGGAAGACTTGCAGACTTCATCCTTAATTTACCTAACTTCTTCAGCCTCATGCACAGCTGATTCCCTTGCTTCCTGTTTCACTGAGGAAAGCAAATTGAAAGCTCTTCCCTAGCCACACCCCCTCCTACATGTCTGCCAAAAGTATTCCTTGGCATCATCTATTCATTCTGTTCCAACAACATATGTAAGATACACTCTGTGATAGTAGGAATGTAATTGGCTCCCAATTAGGAGATGTGGCCTTGTTGGAGAAAGTGTGTTACCAGGGAGGCAGGCTTTGAGATCTCATATATGCTCAGTCCATGCCCAGTGTCTCAGTTCACTTCCTGTTGCCTGCCAATCAAGAGGTAGGACTCTGAGCTACCTCTCCAGCATCATGTTTACCCGTACAATGCCATGTCCCACCATGATGATAATGGACTGAAAAAAAAAATCTATCCAAGTGCATCTTGGTGAGTCAATGAGTTTAATAGGATTACGTAGGAGCATGAATGAGGGATTGTTCAGAAGGTCATGGGTAAAGTTAGTGTGTATCACCTAAAAGCCCAATTCCAGCATCAGTGTTATCTCAAAAGAATTGTTCCCCTGAGTACTGACATCCAATCAACCTCTAGAACTCCTCCTCCAAGACCACATCTAGAGAACGGGCATGAGTGGTGACCAGAATCTCAGAAAAGGCCTTTCAACTGCTCTCATCCCATTCTTCCAGTGAGGAGATGTTGGCGTCAACATAGACCTAGCTCTCACAGTTTATCTTGTGGCCATACTTGCAGGCTAAGGTATTCTGTAAGCTATTATCATGATAGCTAGTGGTCATGCCACACCCACAAGGAATAGCTCTATTGTAACACCCTAGCAAAGACTCCCCCCAAAAAAATAATCCAAACTAGAAAAAAATAAAATCACAGTGTTTCTCAGCTGTATTACTTTTACACTGCTACAGCAATTTCAAGTATGGCAGAAGAAGGAGAGCAAGGATTTACTTTGGCTCAGTGGGTTAAAGCCCTTCTTGGTAGGGAAACACATACATAGGGCTTAGTCTGTGGCAACAGAAATGTTCAATAGCTACTTAATTCATGGTATCAACCAGGGCTACATCCAGAAATGGGCTCGAGCTACACTGCTCAAAGCCCACCCCTGTTGATCTATGTCCTCCAGGTATGTTCTAGAATGTTTAAATGTTCCTGCTACTCCAAAAAGTTTCCCCAACTAGGGACCAAATATTTAAATATATGATCCTCTGGGAATATATTCAAACTATAACATCTATTCTTGTCCCCACAGGTTCATGGCCATTTCAAAATGCAGAATACATCTAGTCCTATTTCAAAATTCCCCATGGTATTAACAGTTTCAGCATCATTCAAAAGTTAAAAATCCAGTTCTGGTGGCAGCCATCAAGTGTGCCAAAATGGGTGAATACAAACACATCCAAGAGCTACAGCAGCAGCAGAAGTTAGATGTGATGCACTTTTTTTCTGAGAGTCTGCAGCTAGCAGCTCTCTGCACTGCACAGAGCTTCCCATTCTATACAGCTGGATAAAGCAGGCAGGCTTGGATTCAAGGCCTAGCAAAGTTATGTCATATGTAGGACTCATGTGGTGGCTACAAATGCCCAGGTCCTAAGGATGGAACTTATGAATTCTTTGAGGTTACCATCATTGATCCATTCTGTAAAGCTATCAGAAGAAATCCTGACATCCAGGGAATACCAAACCAGTCCACAAGCACAAGGAGATGTGTAGGCTGTCATCTGGAGGGTGCAGGAGCCTTTGCATTAGAAAAGACCACAGATTCCACCCACCACATTATTGGTGGCTCTCATGGTGAATATTAAGGAAGATTCAATACTCTCCAGCTCTACTATCTCATACAAATAATATTTTAAAATTCATACCCACTGAACAATTTAGGGCAGTCAAAAGAAAAGCAAAAGTTCGAAGAGCTTTTTAAATTCAATGTATCAATCAAACTTAATGTAATGAAAAAGAGAATTAGATACTTTCAATATTTATTGGCAAATAGTGAACATCCCCATTCCAAACAGAAAGGAGAACTGGAGAAAGAGCAAGAAAGGGTTGGACCAAAGCAAGACTGAAACCCATTAAGGCAAACATCAAACCTTGTGTTGTTGTGAGGCACTCAGGGCATCATATGGGCTCCATCAGGCTTGGATAGTGCCAACCCACAGCCCTTTCATCTGAAGCATTTTGCAACCTTTCCCTTGGACTGGTTACACTTGGTCCATGCAGTTTTCCTCCACACATGTTTTACATTCCTGCCATCTCCATCATCTTAGGGTATCTATTGTAGCTTGAGCATCACCCTCAAAGTTTTACACTTTGACTTCTTGGGCCTTTTGGAAGGAAATCTGACTTTACTGTACACTAACTAGCCTCATTGATTGTTTCTTCTTCTTTCTGAAATCTTGACTCAAGCTTCCCTGTCCCTAGTATTCTTGTATCCTGCATGTCTTCAAAAACAGCACCAATTAGATGGCACCAAGCTCTCTTGTCAGCTTAAGATGTTCATCCTCTTCTGACAATGGCTACAAGTGCTTGTGGCTGACCCTGGGAAGACATTTTCCTAGATAGCTTACACTGGAGGCTCTATCTTTCCAGGCCCTTTTTTCTTAGTGTGTGTTTTTCAAATGAGTTTTCAGTTTAATATCCTGGAGCCTTCTATGGGTTGGGTGGTTCTTCCATATAGCAAAGTGACTAATTTCCCTTTAATGGCATCAATCTCCTTAACAACCATAGTTGGCTTCTCTCAATAGTCTTGTCTGAAACTGAAACTTCCTCATGTTCCTCTGCATATCAAACTACAAACTTTTCTCATATTTCTTCTCTATTTTCTGTTCCTTGTCACTGAAAATCCGCATAAGAGCTGTGATCCATAACCCTATCACAGTCTGGATGGTATGCTGTCTTCCAATTTCTTGCACTGAATTACTTAGCTCATTACTTTATTATTATTATTATTAAACTGTCAATCCTGCTGGGTAAAAATAAGACCACTACCATAATTTTGAGCCAAATTTGAAGCAAACTTTAATATTGGCCAATATAATGGACCCTGACCAGATCCATTCCTGGGTTCTCAGAAAATGGCCACGAGTCATATTTTTCAGAGGCTTAAAAAAGCAACCCCATAAAGCCACTGTATTTCCCCTTAGGTCCAGTCAGGGGCAGGCACACATCCTGATGTATTTCCTGCCTGCTGTACCTCTTGCCCACATGTGGTCAAGCACATCCGGTTCAGTTGGGTCAAACAGACTAGCTTAAGGGAGTAAAAACATGTGGCTTGTTATCTTCCATAAAATGCAGCCTTCAGCATTTCAGGAAGTTTCTGCCCTTGCATAAGGGGCTCACAAGTTAGAGGCATTTTTGTTTCATGAATGTTTTAGGGATAGTAGTTAAAACTTAAAACATAAATTTGGCTCTCTCTCTCAAAAAAAAAAAAACTCACTAAAATCTTGGGGATCACATGCACAGCATAGCCAGATTCCTTTATTTATTATTTTTTTTTTGTTTTTTGAAAATCAATATCAAACTTTATATAAAAAAGCAAAACATTCAGGATAGCTTAAAAATAAACCCATACAGTAATAAAACTTCTCTTTTCTCTAAAATACATGAAACATAAAAAATAAAATCTAAAGCTCCTCAAGCCAGGTTAGGCTCAGCTACAGATGAAGAAAGCACAGTTGGTCACAGCTAATGCCCACGGATGCACTATGACCACCACAAATTTCTACTAAGCAACCCTTCTACAGTCACACCACAATTGTGTGTGTGTGTGTGTGTGTGTGTGTGTGTGCTTTAAATCACTTTATTATTTTCCACAGTATAAGAATGAATGACCTCTAGCTCATCTCCTCATATAGTCCTAGTTTCCTTTTACAGCCTCAGGAGCATAATGTTTATTAGCCACATTTCTGTCAGCATTCTGATCTTCTGAACTCCCACCAGAATGGCCTACTAAGTCCCAATTACATCATCCTAGGGCCTCTGCCATCCGATGTCACAAACTCTCCCCCTGTTATGAACCATATGGCTAGGCTCAGCTCAATGGACTCATTCTTGGTAGCAGTTTTCTACCTTAGTTACTTTTACTTTGCTATGAACAAATACCTGACAGAAGCAACTTAATAGAAGAAGAACTGATTTTGACCCCGCGGTCAAGGGGCTGCTTAAGGTTCACCATAGTTGGCAAGAGATGGCAGCATGATCTGACTGGAGTGGTTGAGTGTTCAACAGCTGTTTTTTGAGCCAGAAAGCAGAGGGAACTTGGATTAGATGAAGGCTAAAATACAACCTTTAAGGCCCTTCTTTCTGTGACTCATTTCCTCTAGGTGAGTACTACTTCCTACAGGTTCCACACCCTCCCAAACATACCACCATCTAAGGAGTAAATATTCCAATATATAAGCCTGTAGAGCAGTGGATTCCATGCTGCAACCCTTTAATAGTTCCTCATGCTGTAGTGACCCCCCCACCATAAAATTATTTTTGTTGCTACTTTATAACTGTAGGTTTGCTACTGTTATGAACTGTAATGTAAATATCTGTGTTTTCCATGACTTTAGGATCATTTGAATCCCAAAGTCATGACTTACAGGTTGAAAACACCTATTGTAGGGGCGCATTTTATATTTGAACCACAGATATCTACATGGCTTACAGTATCATCTCTTTTATTGTCTATCTCAAATGCTATCTTTCCAGCGAACTATTTTATAACCATTGTATTTGTCAACTCTATTTTTCTCTTCTTTACTTCAACGTGCTAACCATATTAAATATAGCACTCAGCCTTTTGCTTTAACATTAATATATACAAATATATAACTTAGTGGCTTTTGTTGTGTTTTCCAGGCATGATCTCAATGTGTAATGTATCCTTGGCTGTTCTGAAACTCACTGCGTAGGCCATGATGAGCACAGGCTCTTAGATACCTGCCTGCCTCTGCCTCCCCTGTGCTGGGATGAGAAGGGAGCGCTGCACCTTGCCTGTTTGTTTTGTTCTTGTAATCTCATCGTGGTCTCCTCCCCACTACTTTGGACTTGACTCTAAGCTTCAAGATAGCATTTGTTTTAGCCTCTAGCAGCTGGAGCAGTACTGTCACATGGTAGGCACTCCATAAATACATGTGACTTGGAATTAATGACTAGCAAAAAAAGGCAAGAGGGAAGCCAGGAGAAAGAAAAATACAGGGAAATGTTAGGAAGTAACCAAGTGTATGAAATATTCCTGATGCATACACAAAGCAAGGTTGAGATGAACAAAATCCACCCACATGCAGATGTAGAAAACATGTGAGCTGCTTCAGGAGAGTGAAGATGCAGATGAGGCAGGCTGAGGATTGAATGGAGGCGAAGAAGAGGAGAGCATGAGGTAAGTACCTGGCTACCACAACAAGTGAAGGAAACTAGAGAGATACAGGCAAGAGTCCAGCTGCTACCTCAGAACAGGAAGGCGCCTTCACGCTCCTAACAGTTTCAGTAAAAGTCTGTCTTGGCTGACAAGCTGGTCAGCAGGTAGACACTCATTCAAAGGCACTTGTGCAAACCCCAAGACCCACACGGTAGAGGAGGGAACCTGTCCCTGAAAATTGTGCTCTGCCCTCCACATGTACACTATCATCTGCCCACACCACTCAAAATAATGCATGAAAAGAAAATTCTGGTGCTGCAGAGGTGGATCTTTGGTTGAGACTGAATATTGCTCTTGAATAGGACTTGAGGTACTTTCCCAGCACCCATAAAGGGCGGCTTACAGTTCCAGGGAATCTGACACCTTCTTCTGGCCTAGGAAAGGAACCTACACTCCATGAACATACATACAGATGCACAGGCATACACAAAGTTAAAAACAAAAATAATCGTTAAAAAGTCATTCTACCACTAGTACGTGTATGCACACACACAAATACATCGAAGTGTTAATAATATAAGTAGGATATAGAGAGTAATGGTAGATTTTTGTTTTTACCAATCTGTGTTTAAATTTTTCAACAATAAATGCATATTTTGCTTAACTTTTTATTAAGTTAAAGAGAAGCACACATTACCTGAAATTAAGTTTGCAGTCCCCTTTGGATTTTCTCTTCTGGGCAGATCGAGAAACAGGCAGAACAATTGACTCAGCTAGTGAGCAGGTCCCCCACCCCAGAGAGCAAAGGCTGTTCCATCAGCTTATCATTACAAACCCTTAACTAAACAATGACTTGATCACCACCCTAACACTACACACCCACCCTTAAACACACAGAGCAGAATGTTCTCTGGAAGTCTTAAGTAACACACACACACACACACACACACACACACACACACACACACACTGTAGTAAAGCGTACACCATGGGATCTGTTTTCTTAAAAGTCTTTAAAACTTATGAGCAAAAGAAGATGAGACCTAGGTTTATTTTTATAGTGTTTAATGTTACAATTTAAAAATAATGGAAAAGCAATCTGACAGAGCCACTAGGGAGATATAAGACGGGGGAAGGATGGTAGCCTGAGTATGAGAGGGTCTACACTTTGGTTCAGGCGCTGTCTCGCTGGATAGTTGAAGAAGTCAGAGGTGGACTGCTTGTCTTAGAAGAGATATTGAGGAAGACAATTTCCGCATCTACCATTCAGTCATCTGCAGTGGACAGCGTGTGTTTGTTGTACTTTTGCTGGTTTGTCCTCTCGAGTTTGTTTATCCGAAACAGGGTGACCTTTCTATGGAGCCCAGGGTGGTCTCAAATGCACTGTGTAGCCTAGGCTGGCCTTGAATTCATGATTCTCCAGTCTCATTTCCCAAGAGTTGGGATTATAGGTGTGCACCACAA
>PVIH01002975.1:80808-104787 GCA_004025045.1 Sigmodon hispidus
TTTTTTTTTTTTTTTTTTTTTTTTTTTTTTTTTTTTTTTTTTTTTTTTTTTTTATGTGTATGCCTAGTTTGCCTATGCATATGTCTGCCATTTGAGTGCCCGTGGAGGCCAGAGGATAGCCCAAAGATCCCCTGTAACTAGAGTTGCAGATGGTTGTGAACCACTGTGTGGGTGCTGGTAATCAAACCTGGGTCTTCTGGAAGAGCAACTAGTGCTATTAACTGCTGAGGCATCTCCAGCCCTTTTTGAGGAGCTCAGGCTATCTTGGAACTTACCAAGTGCTCCAAGATGGCCTCCTATACACAACAATCCCTTTGACTCAGCCTCCTAAATACTAAGATTACAGGCATGTACCACCATACTCAGCTTTCACTTTTTTTTTTTTTAATTGTCAAACATAAATGCCTGTGTACCTTTTCCCTGATTGTAGGAGGCTTGCTCAAAATAGGATGTAGCAAGAGCCACATGTATCCATCACATAAGCAGAAATTTTGGGCAGATGGATTTTGCAGCAGATCCTTACCCAAACAACCATTTAAAGGGGGATCTGACCTGAGATTGTAATACACCTCAAAAAAACAAAAAACAAAAAACTGACATTGGTTACCTGTGAGAGGGAAGACAGACCCATAACAAGAATTCTATCCATCAGGCTTCTCAGCACCAGGCAGACATATCTTCTAGAGAGGAGTCCACATAAAGATAAGGGCTTAGAGGTGCCCCAGAGGAGGCAACACTCCAGAGATGATGGCCTATTTGTTGCTCTCTTCTCCAACTGCATAAGAACTAAATCTGCTGTGGTGAGAAGCCAGATTTCAGTTCTAAGATCTATTTGTACTCTGTGGAAGATGGGTCTGAAACTGTCAGGAGGGTCACTGAGGCTGGAATAAGCAGCCACTCTCTGTACTATAGACCAGCTACTACTCCTTATAGCTACTCCTATAGGTTTATAATAGTCGTTTGATTCCACAACTTCAGAAAATCCCATCTGTTCCTGTTCTCCGAGATTTACAAACTCCTTGCCTCTGATTTCTGGCTGCCTAGATGCTCTGGCCTGCTTCCTAGCATCCTATCTAGTCTGCTATAGATTGTGACCTGGGCACAATGATAGCATCTCTACAGTCCTGTGTGAACTTTGAGATCTGACAGGAGGCAGCAAGAAGGCACCAGACTGTTGGAAAGAGAAACTGAGCTCCATTCATCCCAGAGCACTGGAGCTGGCCTTACTTAGGGGATGTGTAGATTGTGTCCCGCCACAATCTGACCTACCCACCTGATGCTGGGTACTGTATGAGAAAAGTAGTTTATTTTGCTCATGACTTTGGAGGTAAGTAAGCACATGTTTTGAGTCGCCCCCTCATGCCCAGTATAACTGGTCCATGGCATCACATACATAACAAGAAGTCATGTGTGAGCTATGAAGGATGAAGTCTAAAGTGGGTGCTAGGCTTCATACCTGCCCACACTCACAACACTGAGTCCAGTCCTAAGAACCCTAACTCTCCTGCCAGAAGGGCACAAATCCCTCAATGATCTAATTTTATGCCACTAAACTGCACCCTTCAAAGGATCACTTGGTACCATTAGAGTGGGAGAGAAACTTCCAGCACATGAGTGTTTAGGGGACAAACTATATCCAAGATGGAGCAGATGGAACCTTCAAATTAGCAGCAACTCTTCTGAGCTTTCACACACAAACAGATAAATCCATCTCCTTAATGATCTGAAACAAGGTTCCTGTGAGGATCTCCTGGAAGCATGCGCCTGGGCACCAGCCTCTGACGAACAAGTTCACAGGATCCTGTGCAATGTGGCGAGGCTGACTTGCCCATGGTATCTGTTACTTTTCCCTTAACTAAGACAAAATTTCTGAAGAAACAATTAAGGAAAATTTCATAATTTGAAGATATACAGTTATGGCAGGGAGGCATGACTACAGCAGTATGAGGCAGCTGCTTACACTCGCCAGGAAGCAAAACATGATGGATGCTGGTGATGAGCTTGCTTTCTCTTTTTCATTCAGACTATTACATCAGGCCATGGGATGGTACCACTCTCATTCGGTGTGATCCTCCCTCTTCTATTACATATCTCTGGAAACACCCACAGTGGCACAGCCAGAAGTACATCTTCCATTTCATTCTAAATCTAGTCAAGTTGATCATGAAGATTAACCATCACACCCAGGAGGGAGAATTTTTCACACAGGACATGTGTGGCTGGGAACAGTACCAAAGAGAGCGCTTGTAACCATGAGCCATACAATAGGCTTCCTTGTCTGATTATACAAGATAATAAGCCTAACTTTAGAGCAGCAAACTTCGAAAAGGCAGAAAATTGCAATCTGTGTTGCCCTACAAGGTTCATTCTTCCCTAGTGTCCAGCAGATCAGAGACTGGTCAGCTCAGGCCTTTCTGTCTCTACTGCCAACGGAAGGTGGAAAGGTGGCTCATTTAGTTTTATAGAGCTAACTATCTGGAGCTAACGTCTGTCCCAGCAGACCTGTCTTGCTGAATGTAGGATGCTCTACCAGTATAGAGGCCAGGAACTTCATCATTGATTGTCCTGAGAATCTAATTTGGAGTAAGACGATGAAGAAAACTGCACACACCACCACAACAGGAAGATTACTATAACTCCAAGGCAAGACTGAACTACATAGTAAATTTAAGGCCACTCTAGGGTGGAGAGAGACAGAGAGACCATGTATCACCCCTCAAAAAAAAATGCAAACTATATTAAATAAGTATGTCTTTATTGCTGGTTCTCAGACTCAGTGATTTCCACTCAGGCAAGCTTGTCTCACATGATCATTCCCATTTCTGATGTCTTAAGCAAACAGGGCTCCTGTGAACAGCTAGCTATGAGTTTCCCTAAAGCTGACTCAGAAAGATTTTCGGAACCTCTTCCTTGATGCCCCAAGATACAAATTCCTTTCATAGATGTTAAGTGAGATGTGAGTCATGAGTCCCATACAACAGAACTAAAGACTTCTTGCTGTAGCCTCCATGAGGAAAAGCCATTGCTTTTCTACTTCAGAAATTAGGAATGTAGGTAGAGGCCTCCCTCCTTAGCTTGTGACCAGATCTTAATCGAAGAAAGTCAGGAGTGAAAGAATGTTCAACAACTAAAATCCCCTTAACGGACTAACACTGCTTATTTCTTTTAATTGAAAAATAAAAAGTCTCATATAATATATTTTATCACCTTTTTCTTTTCCTCTAACTCTTCCCAGACCCTCCCTACCCCACCAAATTTGTATTTTTTTATTTAAATTTTTTCTTTACTTTTGGAATCATATTACATTATTTCCTCTTCCTCTCCTCCCTCCAAGCTCTCTCATATACCTCTCCTTGCTCTCTTTCAAATCCATGACCTCTTCTTTTTAAATTAATTATTGTTACATGCACATATTTATAAATAACACATGTATATTCCTAAATATAACCTGCTCAGTCTGCATACTGTTATGAGTAATAGTGTTTATTTATTCATTTATACTAATTCTTTAAAAGCAAATGAAGACACACATAACCAAAGCTCTTTCCTATAATCCTAGTATGGATTTTCCATCTGAGGAGGTGTGTATAACCTCTGGCTTCTTTTCTTCTAGCTGCATAATCTTGGAGATAAGAAAGTCAACTGAAGGATTCGGGAAGATGGTTGAAGGGGTAAAGTACTTTTGTGTAAACAAGGGGACCTAAGTTCAGAGTCCTGGCTCCCACAGAAAACCTGGGTATGGTGGTGTGCATCTGTAACCCTAGCATTGGTGGGGAGGATTGTGAGGGAGATGGAGGCAGGTCTCCAGAATTCTGTCTCTAGTCTACCATCAGTGAGCGCCTACTTCATTGATAGACCTTGCCTCTAAAGATAAGATTGAGGAGCAGGAGAGATGGCTCAGTCGTTAAGAGCACTGGCTGCTCTTCCAGAAGACCTGGTTCAATTCCTACATTGTATCTCAGGACTGACTGTAACTCCAGTTTCGGGGAATCTGATACCCTCTTCTTGCCCATACAGGCACCAGGCAATCAAAGTGCACATAGGCAAAACACTCATTCACACCATAAAACAAATGAACATTAAAGAAAAGGTGTAGAACAATAGTGGAAGACACTCCTTATTGACTCCTGTCTGTTGTAGAATATTATTTTAAGATGTGTTACATTTGTTTGTGCTGCAGAACATTTGTTTTAATGATGCAAAGATGTGTTGCATCCTTTTATGTTGCATTTGTTTAACTCAGTGAAACTGTGTTACTTTTCCTGTCTGAAATACCCCCTGATGGCTTAATAAAGAGTTGAACAGCCAATAGCAAGGCAGGAGAAAGGATAGGTGGGGCTGGCAGGCAGGGAGAATAAACAGAAGGAGGAATCTGGGAGGAGAAGGAGAAAAGAGTGAGAGTGAAAAGCGTGGGGAGAGGAGGAGGAGGACACAGGAGGCCAGCCACCCAGTCACCGATCGAGAGTGAAAGTAAGATATACACAAGTAAGAGAAAAGTAAAATTCCAGAGGCAAAAGGTAGAGGAGATGACTTAAGCTGGTTAGAAACAAGCCAAGCTAAACCTGGACATTTATAATTAAAGATACATCTCTATGAGTGATTTATTTGGGAGCTGGGTGGCTGACCCCTCAAAGAATAAAGAGTCAAAGCAACACCTGTTCTCTGTATGCATGCACATGGACACACACAAATATGGATACATATACACAAGAATCTTAAATGCAAGGCTACCATGTCTTCCTATTAGGGCTTTTGTAAGGATAGACAGAAGTCTTTCCCAGCTGCAACGTGATATTTGTATATTATCTTTCCCCCTCTACCACTCATTCCTATCTTTCTAATGCTAAAGCCATGTGACCTGCCAGTATGGGCCCATTTTCCTCTGCTGTGGTGGAGCAACACAGATTCCCTCTGTGTGAGCCTCTGCCCACCTCTTTTCCTGCCCAGGGAACTAATCTTGACTGTTCTTGAACTTTGAACTAGCCCTTTATCTTAATCTGATGTCTCCCATTACAATAAAAGACACAGATCATAAAGCTGCAGCCTTTGGCACTATCTATTT
Organism: Sigmodon hispidus; assembly: GCA_004025045.1. NCBI lineage: Eukaryota > Metazoa > Chordata > Mammalia > Rodentia > Cricetidae > Sigmodon > Sigmodon hispidus. The sequence goes on from PVIH01002975.1 coordinate 85,871, forward strand.
GCTGAGAAACTCTGTACCCTAAAGTTTCTGGCCTGGCCTAGTCCCAAAGTCTGGACCCTTCCACAGATGCTTGGTCCCAAATAATTACACATAGGCTTATATTAATTACAAACTGTTTGGCCCATGGCTCAGGTTCTTTACCAACTAGCTCTTACAACTTAACTCAACCCGTTTTTATTAATCTGTGTCTTGCCATGTGGCAAGTGGCTTACACCTTGCTTCTCTGGGCAGCAGTCTGCAGCTTCTGTTTGTGATCCTGCCCTTCTCCTTTATCTCCACTTGGATTTCCCACTGCCTCCAAGCTGCCTAGTCATAGGTCAAAACAGCCTCTTTATTAACAAATGGCAACAAAACACATTCACAGTATACAGAAAGACATCCCACATAAGAATATCAGGGTTGGGCAGTGGGGCAGGGGAGGTGTGTATACTATGTGGTATGAACTGCTTATCCTCTGAGCTGAAGTGTCTTCTTAGAGTTTTCCCAAAGAAAGGAAGCACACACCACTAACCTCCAGAAAATCCCAGTATATTACCTGGTCATTCCATTTGTGACTTTTAATCATATCAAACCCCCAAAGAATAAAAGAATCCTCCACTGTGTATATATTTAGAGTTCAGAAGGGTTGAAGTATTTTTTTAATGCACTGGATCCCTAATATAGTAACATAGATCCTTTTTTAAATATTTACTTATTTATTTTTAGATAGGGTTTGATATAGCCCAGATAACCTTGAATGTGCTCTATAGCCAAAGCTAACCTTGAATTCCCGATCCTCTTGTCTTCACCTTCCAGTGAAACTGTATTAGAGGCCTTTGCCATCAAATATTGGAAAAGAGCGGCCATGAAGAATTCAAGAGCTAGAGATGAGGCTCTCTGTGAAATGCTGCCCTGCATGGCTGGTAGAATCATGAACATACAACAGCTATGGATACCTAGAAAAGACTGGCTCTTCAGCCTTCCATCACAGAGAGGAAAGGCACCTGCCTAAGGAGATGTTGACTGTTAAGGTTTAGCAGATTGGGAGGGGTGTCATTTTTTTCAATGGTATAGCCACTAGGATTCTAGGGAGAAGATGGGGAACCCAGGGAATAGAGAGTGATGGGAGCTAAATGTAATCACAATACACTGTATATGTATTTAAATTCTCAAAAAATAAATAATATCATTGGCTTAACTAAAAGAACAAAACTCAAGGATTCATGCATGCCAGGCAAGTCCATTACCACTCAGTTATATCCCTGACCTCATTGCTTCTCAGTAAAATTATTAATAACAAGTGTAAAAGCAGATGCGATTTTAAATATTTTTAAATAATTTTAAAGGAGTGGTGAATATAAAGAATACCATAGGAAAAAATCTCCAATGACCTTTTTGTAATATAAGTGTTTGTGATTTTGACTGATGATGAAGATACACTACCTGTAACACTATTGTGTATTGCTGCCTATATGTGTAACTCAAGTAAATGAAGAATTTCAGTTACCTACTAGTGAATATAAGTGTGGTTTCTTCCTATACAAGGTTATAAATTTTTTATTCTGCCCATGGATCCTAGGACAAGAATCTGCATAATACACCATATTGTTTCTAAACTTAATTGTGTCTTTATGTCCAAGAGCTACCCCAAGGGGGCATAGGCATCCACCAGTAACTAGAGAAGTGCCACACAGGGCCATTCTGCCAAAGCCTTGTATTTGAAGATTTTGGAAACAATCCAATTAATGTAAGGGTCTTGTTGAGGGCCAAACTGAAATCTTTGGTTAGGTTGGAGTTGCATAAAACATGAACCTTACTCAGGAAATTCCATCAATTACTTGGACCAGAAAGACTGACATCAAGAAGGCAAGAAAGATATGTATGTAGTCTAAACAAAAGCTAAAAACTATAATTTTACAGCCTAGCCTGCTTTTTAATAGTATTAAAATCTGTTATGAATTATTTTCCATGCCAACTAATGTAATTATGAGACATTATTAAAGGTCACACATTATTTTATTATAGATACATACCACAATTTACCTAGTTAGTCTTAGGCATAATGTAAGTTGCACTGTAAGAGAGAGATGCACGTGAAATTTTGTCCATATTGTATTTTTTTTTCAGAATATCTGTATAAAAAGAATAAGTGTATACTAATTTACAATAAGAACAATGAATATGTTAAGGATTTAAGGAGTGTGTGTATGTGTGTGTGTCCACGTACGAACCATAGCTAGAGACATCTGGAAGAGGGAACTTCAGTTGAGAAGATGCCTCCCTCCTTCAGATTGGTCTGTGGGAAAGTCTCAGGTACCCAACATACTGTGAGTGATGCCACCTCTCGGCAGATAGGTGGTCCTGAGTTGTCAAAGAAAGCAGGCTGAGCACATCATGGGAGCAAGCCAGTGAGCAGCATTCTTCCATGGCCTCTGCTTCAGTTCCTGCCTCGACTCTTGCCCTGACTTCCATGGAAGATGGACTACAAGCTGTAAGATGAAATGAACTCTTTCCTGCCCAGGTCGATTTCAGTCATTGTGTTTATCACAACAGGAGATAGCAAAGTAGGACAGGATGTGTTCCAGGAAACTGAACCCAGGCCCTTGCATAATCTAGGCAAGTGCCCACCCACCCCCTCTGAATTCTTAATCTTTCCACTAGGTCTCCTAAATAGCTTATGTTAAGGTATATATGTGTAGTGCAAATGCAATTTTAAATTACATACATATATATATATATTGATCGTATATATGTGTGTATATACTATATACACACACACAACACACAACACACATACATATAATCAGTACTGTCAGATTGTCTTCCAGGAAACTTCTTTTGGTTATTAGAACTGGGACATTTAAGCCCTAGGTCAAAAGATTCAGAGAATGGGAGAGAATGCCCCTAAGTGGTGAGAAGTCACTGTGCTTGCAGAGAACAGAAGGCAGCTAGCCAGAACTAAGCTCCCATATTCCAAGTCCCCCTTTCCAGATCTGCAGTTAAGTGTCAGCCCCTGACAGAGTTTACAAGTGGCCCTTCAAATCCATGACTTGGACTTAATCTTTGCATTCATATGTTAATGGTATCTGGAGACAGGGTATTAGAGCAGTAATAAGGATTAGATGAGGTCACAGGGGTTGGCACTAGTGGCTTTATGAGAGAAAGAGACTGATGCTGACATATTCATCCTGTCTCACTATATGATGTCCAGATTTGCAGCAGTTGCTAAACCAAGCTCTTGGCCTTCCCAGCCTCCAAACAAACCTTCTAGTCTTTATAAACTTCCTGGTCTCAGGCATTTTGTTATGGCACTAGAAAATGAACCAAAGTATCCTCTCCCACATATTCATTTGGGATTTTATAGGTTGTAATTCCTCAATCATAATCTAAATGTCATGAACTTCTGTCTATAAGACTTGTCCTTTCTGCTCCAAAACCACAAAGGCACCTTCCCCATTGTCCTCTCCCTCTCTAGACTCAACAAAGATACAAAACCTATGGATTTGTCGTCTGAATTAGTGTCTGCATCTCTTCAGCGGTGCCACCCAGACCCCCTTGCTCACAGTTTGCGGTTACCGGTTTCGCTAAGACGTAAGGGTCTCCTTTTCCTTTCCAGTGTGTCTTCTAGACTCTGGCCAGTTGTGACTCTCCTTTCCCATCGGGCCCGTGGTGTAGTGCTAACCCTTCTCGGCAGGGGGCAGTATTCTCCCTTTGCTGTTTCCGGACATCCACTTAAGACTCAAAAAAGTTAAATCTGATTTAAAATCATGTCTTGTTGCCGGTTTCTGATATTTTCACTTCTCTATAACTGCAATAAGATTATTCCCATTCTCCTCCCATCCTCACCCAGGCCTAGAGCTAGATTACCACCTGCTCTAGCCCCACACCCATCCCAGAGCAGTTAGAGGACAGAGAAGCATCTTGCAATATCTACTGGCAAAGACTTTACAATCTGTTTGGGTGGGCAAAGCAACGCACGTGAAACGCAGGGCAACCAGAACAGCATCCAATCCCGATTCGAGCGTCCCAGATGCAGCCGCAGGAAGAAAACAAGTGTTTGCGGAATTTGGTACCCAAGGCAATATTCAGCAGGGTGTCCTTTCATCTCCGCCCCACTTTCTCTCACGGCCTTCTCACCCCGCAGCACTCAAAGTCCATCAAGCAGATTCTAGGGGTGGGCCCTGGGTTCCTGACCCCGCTCCTGAGACCCAAGCCTGTTATCCACTCTCCATCAGCATCTCCTGGGATCACGCTACGGGGATGGGCGAAGAGCCCAGGGGCGGGGGCTGAGAAGGACAGACAGAGGGACGCGACGAGGGGCGCAAGGAGCACGGCGGCCGGTCGGGGGCAGGGCGGGGAGGTTCCACGCGCAGCCAATCCCCAAGCAGCCCCCTCCCCGGCCGCCGAGATCGGAGCGGGGCGGGGGAGCCAGGCGGTGGCGGCGGCGGCAGCGGCAGCGACGGAGGCTGCCGTGGGGAGGGATGGAGAGGGGAGGGGGGAGCGGAGCCGAGCGGAGACAGCCGCGGCGCTGCAGAGCGGCTGGGGCGGCGGCACGGCTCCCGATGCTCCCCCCGGCGAGCACCCCGAGTCGGTGAGGGCCGGGCCCCGGCGGCCCCCGGAGCCATGGGCTGCATCGGCTCGCGGACTGTGGGTGGGTACGGCGGCCGAGCGCGGGTTAGGGGCAAGCTTGCCCAGGGGGTTCTCCTGCGGCCCCCTCCCCCATCCCCATCTTCGCCCCTGGGGACCTCCCTCCCGGCTCGCCTGGCCCTGGCTCACGCCTTCACTTTCCGTCCATCCTCTGTGGTCCCTCCATCCCTCTGCCCTCGCGCCTCCAGGGCTTCCATCCCTCTGGGCTCATTGCCTTCTCTCTATCGCCTTCCCGCAGGCGCGGTCCTTCCCGAATCACCTCTCCCATCAGCTTCCTTCGTTGCTCCGTCTCTGTTTCCCTACTCCCGGTGGCCCCATCCCTCCATCCCCAGGCCATCTGCCTCTACTCCGCCGTGGCCAGAGCCTCCCGGAGCCCCTCTTTCTGGAGCAGCCCCTGTTCTCAGAACCTCCTCCCCAGCCTCAGCCCTGACTTTCTTCCGCACGCCCCCTCCCATCCTCACCCTCCACCATCTCCTCCATATGGCTTGTGTGTTTTTGCCCCCAACCATTTCCCTCTTGGTAGCCTTTTCCCGTCGCTCCTGCCTCCCCCGATTTGCTTTGTTCACGTGCATTTTCCCTCTGGGGCGGGGGCGGGAAGAGCGTGTGCCACCGGGAGGGACCGGGTTCCACGCCCGGAGGGATTGGGCTTGGGCCGGAGTGCTTGGGAAGAGCCTGGACTCAGAGACGAGGTGGAGATTTACCTCCCCGAGAGGGGTCCCAGCGTCCACTTCCCAGAAGGGTGGGGTCCGCCTAGGAACCCCTGGAACCCGCCTGCACCTGTCAGCGGGGGCAGGCTGGGCAGGGCCGGCTCTTTATTTACCTTTGACAGGGGGAGGGAAAAAAAGGCGCTTCCTTAACGGTCCTCTTCTCCCAGCCTCTTTGCCTTACTACCGCCCCCTTACCCCCACCCCACGCATCCATTCCACTTTAGGGCTGAACACATTAATACAGTCCTCTCTCAAACCCACTATTTTCCCCTTCCTAACTCCCAATTTCTCCCGCCTACACCCCCTAGTGACCTCAGGCTGAGAGAATAATTTGTATTATTATTACAAACAAACTCACTCTCCAGAAGCCTGATTTCTGAGACTCAGTTTATTTCCATGGAGACCCTCCTCTGCTTTCACTTCGTTCCCTGTTCTCCTTCCCTCCATCTCCCTGCCCTCCCCCCCCATCACCCAGGGCTCTGACTCAGCTCCCCTCTTCCTCAAAGGCCACCTCCCCTTCCTCCCAGAGCATTCTCTGCCTGCTCCATCACTGCTAGGTCCCCGACGTCTTTCCTCTCTGACCTAGCCACAGGTCTTAGTATCATGCATCTCACCATTTCACAACATCCCAAAGGAGAGCAGAACTGGAGTGTTATATGGAGAGCCCTAGCTCCTGAGTTCCCAGGACCGCATGTGTTTGGTTCTTCACCAGTTCCATTGCTGCATGCTTACTGGATGTCTCCTGGAGCCCGAGACCCCATCAGTACACTTCTTCCAGAGAAGGGACCCATCATCCTAAACCCAAAAGGCAAAAGTTCATCTATGTAATGATTTTAGGGTAGACGGCGCAGGCTGGCACTTGATTCTTGAGTCTTTCTGTAAATACTCAAGAAATTCTTCCTCAAGACTTCCAGAGGCTACCCTGCTCAGGTCAGAAGTCTCTCCTGGTTCCTCACTTCTCCACCAGTTCTTAAAGTGCTCTGTCTACCTTCTCCTTTGTCTTCTGTCTCCTCACCTTTAATTTCTGTTCTTTTAGCTCTGAAATTACAGAGTCCTCTTGTTTCCTGTTCCTATCTCTGCCTCTCCTCTTGAATACATTCCGGTCCCCTGTGAGAATTGGGCTCCAAGTCTGTCTCCATCTCATCCTCGAGTTCTCTGGCTCCAGGCAAAACGGTCTCCAGTTCCCACCCACCACCTGCCTCTACCTCACCATATCTATCTCTTCCTGTCAGCCAAGTTCCCTGATCATTAGAAAGGCCCAAAGGGGAAGCCACATTCATTTCATCCCTCAAATATCAAAGCCAGCTGCAGAGTCAAGTGGCTTCCCCTAGAAAGCTGTGCCCTTGTTTATAGGGCACTTAATTGGTGAGAAGTCTGGATCCAATGGAGACAACCTCCAATGATTCCTTGGCACAGAGTGGAAAATGGTTTTCCAGATATAACCCAATCTGTGACCCCTTCCTCTGTTTGTAAACAACACCAGATAGGGCCAGGATACATCTTTTTCTAAATGTGCTATTCCCTAATGAGCAGAAAATGAGTATTTTGCTTAGTGTCTCTCTCACCAGAAACTTGGGGATGGTTAAGACATAGAAGAAAATGGGTAGTCAGAAGGCATGGCACTGGGGGTGGGGGTGGAAGGGCTAGACCCTAGCATACGGCCTCTGCATTTTCTGGGAAGGGAGCAAGTAGAGATCCAGGGGAATGAGGGTAGCAACTGACCTTCTGGCTGCTTCAGGGAACGAGGTGATTGCAGTGGACTGGAAAGGCCTCAAGGATGTGGATCAGATCAACATGGATAGCACCAGCTCACTGCATGGCAGCAGCCTCCATCGACCTTCTACAGAGGTAAGGCTGTGTCAACTACAACACCGATTACAATAACCTCGCCCAGGTTCCTAGCTGCTTAACCATCTCATCATCTCATAAAGCCGAAAGAGGGAATTCTCTTCATAAATCCAATACAACATCCCAAACTCTCCTGTAGACTGAACAGACCACATCTTCCTGCTTCCCCCCAAAACACACAGCAAATACTCCACACTGAGCTCTCTTTCAGCCTCTGAAAGGGCAACCCCTCTGTGCATATCTGGAAGTCCCTCAGAGGACGTCAGGATTGCACTTCTAGAGGTGCCCAGATACCATCCCCTCTCCTCTCTCCTACAGCAAACACGAACAGATTTCTCCTGGGACGGCATCAATGTGAGTGCAGCCATCTCTAGCCCCCCTCACTCTTCCCTGACCCTTCTTTTCTTATGTTTATTGGGACCCTCTAGACAAGATGCACGTGCCCTATCTGCTGGCCTCCCAGGTTTCAGGGGTGTGCTAGGTATATCTTTATCACTTGTTTCCTTGGGTGTCCACCTTCCTGGGAGCCAAAAACTCTATTCTATATATTAGGTGCCCCATGCTTTCTTATTCCTCTACTCCACTCTCTTACTCTTCCTATCCTAGCTTTCCATGGAGGACACCACTTCTATCCTTCCGAAGCTTAAGCGAAACTCTAATGCTTATGGCATTGGGGCCCTGGCCAAGTCATCATTCTCAGGTGAGACTCCAAACCTGGGAACCGGGATACTGACAGGCTTTTCCTTGTGTCTCTGAAACATCTGCTTTTCTGTCAAGTCTCTCCTGTCCTAATGGATACCAGGGGATGCTTTCCCCAGTGGATGGAATTCCATGGAACCTGGGTGGGGATAATGGGAAGAGCTGTTGTGAGGAGTGTGTGATATCCTGAAGGATGTGGGTCTTGTCTGACTCCGTAGGGATCTCGAGAAGCATGAAGGACCATGTGACAAAGCCAACAGCCATGGGACAAGGCCGAGTAGCCCATATGATTGAGTGGCAGGGCTGGGGGAAGGCCCCGACAATTCAGCCACAACACAGCCATGAGGCTGTGCGCAGGGATACTGATGCTTACTCTGACCTCAGCGATGGTGAGAAGGAGGCACGTTTCCTAGCAGGTACTTGTATCCTAAGCCCTCAAACAATGTTTTTGTTGTTGTTCTTTGTTTGTTTATTTAGTTGGTTGGTTTTTTATGGTCAGAGGCTGACCCTCCAATCTGCTTCCTTATGGAAAAATGGTCTCCCTACATTTTGAACACAGGCTCATATTTTCTAACAGCCTGATTCCAAGGGTTTTGTTTGTTTGGTTGGTTTTGGACTGATTAATTCTGATAAGTGCCCGCCAACATATTTTAACTATAGCCTTAGAAAATGAGACTCAGATGAGATTTGGGAGGCCATGTGTTTCAGATATTTTCTTTCCTCTAGCATTGTACTGTCTTTCCTGTGGCCTCTCTTAGTGTAGGGGAAACACAGTGGCCTTGAACTTCAAATGACTGCTTGTATTTGTTTCTAAAAATGAAAGAGGCCTCGGGAATTTCTTCTAGCTGTGCTTGTCAACATCTGATTAATGAATTGACTTACTGGGCTCATGACTGACAACTTGTGGATGATTTAGAGGAACGGCCCTGGAGATGGTAGTTTGGTTCTGATGATAGTGGTAGAGGTCTGATGGCATGTGGTATTTGTACAAAGGTGAACTCACCCTGGTGTCAAAAAGATACCCAAGAAGAGGGGTAGGTCTGAAGAGAATTTTTGTGTTGCTGGTATGGGTGGGGCTGGGTGATAGACATGGAGGGTGGGGGGGCAGGGGGGACGATGATGACAAGGTAATAGCAATGGGAGCTTCAGCTTATTCATGGCTCTAACTAGATGAGGTACCTGCAATGCTATCATCCTCAGATTGTCCTCCTTTCTTCTAGCCTGTTGGTATAGCCCCTTATATGACTGGGGACCCTGTTCACCTGATGCTCCCTTGGGAATTTGTCATTGATCTTGAAACCTACTATCTATATTCCTCTGTCCTAGACCATCTGAAACTAGGTTCAATTTATTTCTTTTTTAAAAAAATGTTTATTTTATTTATGTTTGCCTCGTTTTACCTGCATATGCTTATGTGCTCCACATGGATGCAAGAGACCTTGGCAGCCAAGGGCATTGGAGCCCCTGCAGCTTGGGTTACAGGCTGTTGTGTGTTACCTGGCGTGGGCCCTCAAAACCAAACTCAGGTCGTCTGACAAAGTAGTAAGCTCTCTTTACCACTCAGCCATCTCTCTAGCTCTGGGTTCAGATTCTCAAACCTCCAAAGACAAACTTCTGGGCTATCTAACTTTAATTTCTCAGACTATGTCACCAGAAGAGCCCATCTTCCCCCCTACTCCAGGAATTCTAAGTGTGACCTTCTGGAAAATCCCCCATTGTCTAGCCTTGTTTCAGAGTAATAGAGTAGGCATTGGGTGCTTGTGTGTATTGAGAATTTGAAAGGTGCTCTGTCTCAATGGAAATTTGTTATAAGCAAAGTACCAATTGAATTTCAAGGACTGTATATGAAGAATGTAAAATATCTCATTAATAATGTTTATGTTGATTGTATGTTGAAAGACAATCAATCACATATATTGGCTTAAATAAGATTTTTTTATAGGCTGGAGAGATTGCTCAGCAATTAAGAGCACTGACTGTTCTTCTGGAGGACCTGAGTTCGATTCCCAGCATCCACATGGCAGCTAACAACTGTCTGTAATTCCAAGATTTGACACCCTTACACAATTAAAACACCAATTCACATAAAAAATAAAAATAAATATTTTTTAAAAAAGATTTGCTATTAAAACTAATTTCACTTGTTTCTGTTTTGTTTTTTAAAAGGAGATAATATTTTTTTTGTATTTTACTTCCACTGAGCCATGCTGTATCAGGTTTCTGCACACCCCTTTCATTGGGTCTAAGGGTTATGTGAGGAGTCTTAGGATAATTTCATTTCTTCCCATAGGTGTCATGGAACAGTTTGCTATTTCTGAGGCTACGCTTATGGCCTGGTCTTCCATGGATGGTGAGGACATGAGTGTCAATTCCACCCAGGAGCCACTGGACTGCAACTACAGTGATAACTACCAGGAGCTAATGGAGAGTCAGGGTGAGAGGCTAGGCCCTGCAGCCTAAGAGAGTTCCCAGCCCTTTAGGTTCCCTCTACCCTTTTCTGTTCTGTTAGGAATTTCCTGTTTGTCTCTTCTTCTCCAGGGTCCCCATACCTGTGTCATAACTGTGTGATAGAAGTTCTGTGTGTTCTTTTCACCACCTGTGATATTCTGTGGCCCCACCAACCTTATTTCCTCTCTTTACAGATGCACTAGCTCAAGCCCCCATGGATGGATGGCCTCACTCCTATGTGTCACAGGGGATGTACTGTCTGGGCTCATCTGATGCCTGGGAAGCGAGTGATCAGTCCCTCATTGCATCTCCAGCTACAGGATCCTATCTTGGCCCTGCATTTGATGACTCACAGCCCAGCCTGCATGACATGGGGCCTTCCCAACCTGCTTCAGGATATTCTGCTCAGGAGCCTCTACCTTTGTTGGGGGTGGACACTGACTGGGCACCAGAGGTTGGTGGAATGGACCTGGCCAGGGGATCTGTAGAGGAAGAGAAGAGACCACTGGCCCCTGAGGAGGAAGAGGATGCAGGATGCCGGGACCTAGAGTCTCTTTCTCCACGAGAAGACCCGGAGATGTCCACTGCTCTTAGCCGGAAGGTGTCTGATGTCACATCCTCAGGTGTGCAGTCCTTTGATGAGGAGGAGGGGGACGCCAACAACTAGCTTCTTCCCACCCTATTCTGACCTGAAGGGCACTGCTGCAACCCATACCCTCCCAAGCTCCAGCAGCACAGAAGACAGCAGGGAACCAGGAGCTTCCAGTCCTCACCAGCCTGCTAGCAGCCCTGGAAAGTGAAGGACCAGCAGGGGGCATTTATCTAGGCTTGCACTCCAGAAACTATCATTCCAGGAACTGAGACCCAGGCAATTAGGTGGTTATGAACCCGGCATGGTGGTGGGAGATGAGCCATACTATGATTCTTGGGTCCATGCCTAAGTGCGTCATGCTGAACACTGAATCTCAGTTCTTATAGCCCTAATTTCGTCTTCCAGGAGCCTTCGCTATACCGTCTGAATGCCTCTTTCTCCATTTCACTCTTGCTTTCCTGGTTCTGTTTTCTCTGGCCATGGCATTAGTGCATCCCCACTGTGGGAAGCAGGCCTCAGGGGCTGTTGGACATGGTTTGGTGGGGATAGCAGAGTGGCCTGAATAGCCCTTCTGTGTTTAGGATAGACAGTGTGCCCAATTCAGGCAATCTTTGGCTTCTGGGATCAGGAGCCAAGGATGAGATGGACGTGGCAGCTGAGATTGACAGAGGTTAAAGTATGATTCTTTATCCCAAAGCCTACTCAGAGACAAGAGGGTCAGCGGTGAGACAAAGAGTAAACACAGCCACTTGAGTGACCTGTGGCTGGAAGAAGGACTTTAAGGATCTGGGAGAAGGCCAATGGGGTTAGCTACTCCAGTTCTGGCTTCCCTTTCTACCTTCTTCCATTTGGAGCCCAGACCCAAGGAGGGTGGGCTGGGACTAGACTCACATTGCTGACCTAGGATGCAGTGTCCCGTCAGTGGGGTTACCGTGAGGGCTGGGCCTCCCTCTACCTTCCCCTAATTCTCTGGAGCTGTTTACACTTTTCTCTTTGCCTTTTCTACATTTTTATAACTTCTTGGGGACTCAGGGTTGAGCAGAGTGGAGTGGAGAGTCTGGTGCTGTCACTGCCTTGGCTGGGCTGGGCTGGTGGCTGAGGGCCAGGGTGGACACTGGCTGCTTCTGCTTTTTTGTCAGCTCTTCCCAGGGCTCCTCCATCCATTGTTCCTTACAGGGCTGGTTGTGATGAGACATAAGCTTGCCTTCCCACAACTCCTTTGCTCGTTGGAGTGGACCATGAGCACGGGGACAGGGAGCAGTATTGAGTCAGTGCAGTATTGCGATGAGGGTGCTAGAGTAGCTGCAGCCTCAGTGTGGCCCTTGGCATAAGCAGAATTTTGATAGGAGATGCCCAAGCTTGTCACCCTGTTTATTCTTCTTCCTCCTGTCTGTCCACGGCTCCAGTTTTAAGGCTTTGTGTCCTATTATAACTGTCAGGGGTCCGAAACTACTCCCTCGCCCACAGGAATGAGGAGGCTCAGAGTTGGAGAGATTCTGTTCATCTGTGACTGTCCTGCACCACATTCATACACTGAAGTGTAACCAGAGTAGGTGTTCTGTATCCTCCAGGGGAGGGAGAAGCATGGGATCCTGAAGTCTGTTAATGTAGGAACCATGGGAGTAGACTTGGAGAGCCAAGATAGCTCAACAGTCACTTAGCTCATCTAATGCTGCCTGAACAGAAGAAGATACCTCTTGTTTGCTTGTGTGTTGTGGTTTAGCCTATCAGGACCTCATGTCCAGGCCTAGGAAGGGCTAGGCTGCCCACCCTGGTGACTGCCCTAAGCCCTGGTCTCCTGTCCCAACCCCCCTGGGAATTTGCATGTTCAGACTAAACTACTCCCAGGGTCTCTCTGCCTTGTCTCTCCTGCTCTATCAACACATTTGTCTCACCTCAGTGCACCTGCATTCTTCCCCCAGAGACAGTGGACATCAGGTCCAGTGAGCAGGTTTATTCACTTCGATTCCCTTTTGCTCAGGGCCCTGGAGAGTTAGGAGACTAAACTGAAGCAGCTTTCTTTCCTCTTTCCATTCCTCAAGGAAGCTAAATGGTTCCCAGTGAAAGACTACAAAAGACCTGAAGGAACCTTGTAGGGTTTGTACCTGAGCAGGGCTTGGTTCCCCCAGGCTGCTGGCATACTGCCACAAAGGCAGGTGAGGCCCACCCCACTCGGAAGAGAGAAGACTCAAGGAGTTGGCCCAGGACCATTTTGAACTCTTTTGGAGGGAGGGACCACCTCTCTGGTGCTGGGGCAGGGTGCATGGGGGTTTGCTTCTAGCCTGCTTTAAGGGGAGGGGTGGGGCATGTGCAGGGACAGGCTGTTAGGGGTGGGTGGGAAGGGCTGCTTTTCCTTTGGGGTTAAAGGCTGGGTGGCACGTTTCACAGCAGCTGGAGCAGGGCTGTTTTTTATATTCTTGTGAATGAAACTGCTCTTGCTGAATGATCTTTTTAGGGGGGGTACACTTTCATTTTCAATTGCCTTTATTAAATGAAAATCCAAGCCTCCCATTCCTTCCCTTCCATTACCCTCCCCCAGCTCACATACCTCCCTTATTTTCCTTGTGTTGAGGAGAGGATCTTGCAGGATGAGTTCTTAACCCCTTCCTATCCCCCACTTCGTCTTCCATTTTTATGGTCAGTCTTAGCATGTTTTCTTAATGTGAAACTCACCCTAGGCCCAGGAAGGATTCTATGACATATATTACAGAGAGAATTCTATATAAATATATATAAGTATTATGGATTATATACACATGGGCATGGGCTTGAATGCCCCTTGCTAATTCTCCTCCCTAGGCCTCAGTGTCTTTCTTGGCCTGGGGAGGTGGAAGGAACCCATGCTGGAGAAGGCCAGAGGCTGTGTTCAATGGCACTAAAGAGACTATGGTGACATCCTCTGACTATGAGTGTCTTATTTGGGGGGATAGAAGAGACCTGGGCCCCTGGGCATGTGGGGAGTGGGGGACAGAAGGAGAATGTCTGAGGGCTCAGCTGTAGAACTGAACGGATACATTGAGGGAAGGTAAAGAGCCCATGAATGGAGCTGGTGTCTGGATGCTCAGAACGTCTCTTCCTAGGTGAAGCCTGCTAGCCTTGTGCAATACAGCTCTCCAGCTCCTGGCTGGTTTGGAAGGAAAATGATGGGAATCCTCTAAGGGTGGGGCAAACCAAAGCTTGCCACCCTATGGGTACCCCCAAGTCTATGCCAGAAGATCCCAAGGAGCTATTATAAAGGACTGGAATCTGTATGACCCACTTCTGATGAGAGCCTTATTGGTGCTTGAGGGGTACCAAGCACTGCAAGGCAGAGATGACTCTTGGCAGGCTAAGCCAGCCATTGTAGTGGGCAAGAGGAATATGTGTGTTCTGGGGGTAACATGGAACTAGGCAGAAAAAACATAGGAAAGTTTTTGGCTGCAGGGGTCAGACAAATGCACTGGGGCATGATACCTGCCTCTCCAACACAAAGCCTTGCTCAACTTCTTTTCCAGGGAGCTGCAATGGGTTCCAAGGAATCAAGAGTTGGCCTAGGGAACAGGCAGTGGTAACAACAACTGGGTTTGGGAACAGATTGTGGGGAGCAAATAGGTAAACAGTAGGGCTGGCAGGCTTGGGGGCACATTGTAAGGTGGTCAGTCCACATGGCAATATTGTGGTCCCACATCCCTTCCAATGTGGTATGTGCAGGTCACTCAATCTGGGCCTCACCCATTCCGTGTGGAAACCAAAGCCTAGACAGGCAGAGCCAGGTGGGTAACTGTGGGAGGTTAAAAACAGCTGATGGGAACTGAACCTGCACAGCAGGAAACACAGAGCCCTGCCTGGAAATAGGGGGAGGGGTTCCCCTGAACACCATCACCATCATCTTTCACAGTGGGGGTGAGAACAAGATGAAGTAGGGCCTCTCCAACATCAAGGCACCCCTGTCACACATAAGCCCACTCTCTGGCATGAGCCCCATGGTTTTTATAAAGAAAGCTTGGAGGAGGTTGTTCACAGGATCAACTCATCTTCATCCTCCTCATCAGTGGACCGCAGGCTGGGGCCATGCAAAATATCAGCCAGGTCCTCCTCAGGTCCTGGGCTTCCCACCATCTCTAACTCCTCCAGCTCACCCTCCAGTCTGGCTGGGGCCACACAGTGAGGGACCTCTGGAGATGGTGGTGGTATAGGAGTCTCTGGCATGGTAGGATCCATGACCTCTGCTCCGGGAGCCCCGTCTCCAATCTCAGGCAGACTCCAGCCTTCTGCAGAAGGAGGCGGCCCCCCAGCACTCTTCCGCTTTGAAGTTGTATTCCGGAAGCTGGCAAGAGGAGGGCGGAGCTGCACCCCAGACTTGGTGTGGCCCTCAATAGCCTTCTGTAGCTGGGAAAGAAGAGGAGAGGAGGAGAGATAGACAATGAGAGACACATTGCAAGAACAGACCAAACAGGAGGAGGCACAAAGGAGAAGAGCAGTGAGAAGGGAGAAGCAGAGACAGACAGACAGATAGTCAACAACATAGGGAAAGGCCAGAAGGGCAGAGCTATTCCTGCACACCACCTACTCTCCAGCCTCCCTGAGAAAGCACCCCCAGGAGACCCATTCCTCCTAGTGATTACTTCATATCTCCCACATATTCCCACACTCTAAACCCCACTCCCCAAACCAGGCCACTGGGAGAAACCACACAAGGTGCCTTCTGGGCTGGACCTAGAGGACTGTGACCACAACATGCCTCACAGTCTCTCCCTTCTGGAGGGACATCTGTTCTTCATGTTCCCCACCCATGTCCCCTTGTACTGTGTCCAGACCCCACCCCCATCAAGTGGGGCCTAGTCATCCTTACCTCTTCTAGTGCCAAGACACCTCTGAGTTTCCCCATGCTGGTCACATAGGCAAGATGGAGGCCAAGAAGTGAGAAGAGTGTATGAGTCTGCTGGGGAAAGCACAGGTCAGCATGTCCCCACTTCCGCCTTCCCTACGGCCCTGAGCAGTCAGCATGGACTTGCCTTGTGCAGCGTTGTCTGCTCCACCAGCTGGAAGGGGGACTGGTCTATACAGCAACAATCGAAGCACACAGGCTGGCTCAGCTGCTCCTGCTCCCAGGCCTCAATCTGTTGACAGAGTATCAAAGAGACCCCTTCAACTTCAGGAGCTCAACTTTGTCCCACAGGAACCATTAAGACATTCTTGATCAATAGGTACACCTCTTCTCAGAGGGTCGGGTCACACCTTCTTTCTCCTCCATTATCTGGCCTCAAATTCCATCTTCACCCTTGAGTACCCAGAATACAGGACCTTCTTATAGTCTTCTGTGTCCTGGTCTCCAGACATTTATTTCCAACCTTCACTGTGTGTCATACTGACACTCCCATTCAGATGTATTTTTTTTTATCTAGTAATTCTTATCATACCTTCACATTTTGTGAGCCTTTGCTTTTCAGAAATGGCATAGTTTATACTGAGGCCTATGTTAGCACTTGCCTCTCCTCTACCTGCTAAATGTACACTCACTGGAAGGGCTAAGTGATATCAGCAGAGGGAAACAGAAGAGGCTACCCTTATGTGTAGAGCAAAGTGAATGCTTGTTGAGTCTGAGTAGACTCTGCACCACTTGGTATTTAGTTGACTGGGACTATGTTTTGTTGTTTTTGTTTTTTAGTCTCTTTGCCAAATCATGAAGGCTCAAGGCCAGCTATCTGGACTTACACACCTATAACACACAAAGCCACATAAGCTACTCTCCCCAGGACTACTCATGAATTAATCTAAGATATATGGTGTCACACTTCAACTCCCTTAGTTGTCCAAATCTGCACTCTAACCTTCAGAGACTACCAGCAAGGGCTAGCTAGCTCCTTGTCTTAAGATAGAATACTGAGTCTACATTGAGGTTCCCTCCATATGTGACATTTCTGGACACAGCTATACATTCTGTAAACTCCCATGGTCCTGACTAAAGGTTTACATGGACTCTAAGAAGAAGATGCTTCTATGAAATGCTGCAAAGAGAATGAGATTAGAGGATGTAGATAGGACTTTTTTCTTGGTCCTTCTGAGATCATCCCAGGTCTTCTCAGCTTTTCCCTCCTTCCTTTTCCCAGTAACAATAGCAGCAACATTTTTGGAGAACACTTGCCAAGCACTTTGTCTGTACTGAGCATAATTCTAATTGCTGTTCATGTCTTAGTTCATTGAATCCTCTGAACAACTCTACCTTCGTTTGCATTTTGCAGATGGAAGAGTAGGAACACACAGTGCTGAGTCTGCCAGGGCTCTACAGGCAGTGATTGGTGGACTCTAGCATGTATATGCTGACCACATATCAGGTACATCTCCAGCTTGTGCCCAAGGGGAGGAGGATGTTGCTGCTGGATCTTATAAAAAGTTCAACACCGGGCTGGAGAGATGGCTCAGAGGTTAAGAGGGCTGACTATTCTTCCAGAGGTCCTGAGTTCAATTCCCAGCAACCACATGGTGGCTCACAACCATCTGTAATAACATCTGGTACCCTCTTCTGTGTATTATATACATAATAAATAAATCTTTAAAAAAAAAAGTTCAACACCAGTTAGATAATGGAGCTCTCACTATGTGAGCCTTAAATCATAGCAGGGACAGTAGATGACTTCTTTTCAAACTGAATTCCTTCTCTAGTTTCTGTATTGACTCAATATGATTTTTGTCAAAATCAACATCTTGATATTATCAAGGTTGTCATCTTCCCAAATAGACAGAATTTTTACTTTTATTGGACTGTATTCCTCAAAAAATGTCTCCTCAGTCTCTGTTTTGGGAAAGATATACACTAGAAATATATAATCAGTCTTCTTTTTGTACCTAGTTGTCCTTAATTTTAACAGGCATTAAAGGGTCATATTGGTCAACTGGATGGTTTTCAGTATTCTTGCTATGGTAAGAAATGGTGGCACATACCTTAGTCCTAGCACTTGGAAGGCAGAAGCTGATGGACATCTGTGAGTGTAAGGTCATTACAGTGAGTTCCAGGCCAGCCAGGAACTGCATAGTAAGACCCTGTCTCACAAATACAACAACAAAAAGCAATACCTTCACTGGATGAAACAATCCATTCCAGGGTGTGGATTTTCTTACCTCTTCAGGTGACATGTTATCCACTATATCTGTTGAATCCTAGGGAAGAAAAACACAGGCAAAGTTCTTTCTCTTTTCTTCTCAGGCTATAGTTTTCAGTGAAGCAGGTCCAGTCCAAGAAGCCATCTTTTCAAACTATCACCCTTGATGGGATCTGTGCCCTTCTAGGAATTTTGGTTTCTCATTCTGCGAAGACAAGTCTGCTCTTACCTGGGCTATTTTCTTTTTTGTAGCGTGAGCTCTGCCCAGTAAGCAGTGCAGCAGGCGCCGGAAGATGGATGATCTTTGACCTGAAAGAAGTAGTGAGAAGATACGTGTGTGTGTGTGTGTGTGTGAGAGAGAGAGAGAGAGAGAGAGAGAGAGAGAGAGAGAGAGAGAGAGAGAGGGAGGGAGAGGGAGGGAGAGGGAGAGAGAGAACGCAAAAGCAGGTGATTCCTGACACTGTGCCACCCAAGAACCATATTCTTCAGTGCTGTACCTCAGTGAACCCCTCTTTCCTACCTCCGTCCCACGTCCCTTGGACAGCATGGCGAGATTTACCAATTAGAATCAGCTCTCCAAATCACCTGCCCTCACATCTCCTTACAGAGTAGCTCTTAGAAAAGGTGACTCCAAACATAACTCCTAAGATACGCTTCGAGGTCTTTACCTGCAGAGTCTGGGGCCTCAGGTGGCTGTTTGTGGTTGGGCATCGGCCCATTAGGTTCTTCAGGGTATGATGGAGCAGTAGGAAAGAGGGGAGGTGGAGAAGGAGGTGACAGTGGGAGCTAAAGATAAAATAAATAAAACATTCTCAGTCTCAGAAAAGAGGCTACACGATGACTTGCTGCCTTAACTAGCAGCTGCCCTAGGAGATCTAACTCTACACCCCTCCCCCACCCCCACCTCCCGAATTCCTT
>PVIH01002975.1:104887-172847 GCA_004025045.1 Sigmodon hispidus
CAGCCCAGCCCAGCCCAGACCCAGCCCAGGCCCTGCCCAGCCCAGCCCAGCTCAGCCCAGGTCCAGCCCAGGTCCAGCCCAACCTAGCTCAGCCCAGCCCAGCTCAGTCCAATCCCACCTAGCCCAGCTCAGCCCAGCTATCACAGAAGAGGTATCACTAGGTATCACTAGTGACTCCTACTGACATTTTCCTTTCTGTCAGCCCCCCTTTCCCTTCTGTCTCCATTACCTCCACCTTCCTAGAGAGGTCCTCATCTTCATCTTCATCCACAAAGGCAAAGGACTCAGGTCGATTACCAGGGTGCCACTCCCCGGCCAGCCTTGCCTTGCCATCATAGGGCAGCTCTGATAACTTGCGAGCCATATCCTGGGCAGCCTTCAACCTTCGCTCTGCACACAGGTGGCGCTGTAGGAGGGACTGCAGTTCTGACCGTTCCACAGAGCCCAGCAAGATCATTGAATCTGCGGACAACCACGCGTCTCTGAGGTCCGTTCCTCACCTACATGACTAGCAAGTCAAGTGCAGCAGGGGCTCAGAACCTTTCCTAACTCCAGTTCTTAACTTTTCTTGTAAAACCCCTCCAGGGTGGCCTCACTTGATTGCTTTAATTTCACACACTTAGCACTTACAGACCCAATCGGCAGCACACTAATTGGTGCTAATCTGTGCTTATCTGTATGATGCCCTAATATAGTATTTGTAAATATGTAAGCTTGCTCTGAATGTACACCTATCAACCCTATTCAAAAATAATGAAACTTGAGAGGCAGTTCTAAGAGTCTGAAACTCAAATACACTCTGAAAGAAGTCCCAAGAAACACTAGCATCATCCCTTAAAGCAGCTAGATCTGACAGGATATGAACAAAATGCTTTCAGGGAGGCCTTTTATGTGTTTATAAAAATTCTGCTACAGTGCTGAACATTTCCTGTAAGTTAACTGCCATAGCACTGCATCAAGGGCACGAAGACATGCCTTACTGTTCCATCTTTGGCATCCCCATGAAAACTTGAACCCCATTGGCTGCACAGCTCTGAGGAAGAGCCAGGTGGTCAGAAGCTACTTAGAAGGTTTTCAAGCTCAGGGGAAATGTCTGAACTAATGTAGCTTGAGAAGTTTGGATACTCTGAATGTCTGAAGTCAACACTAACATTCTTTACGGCTCCAAATAGCTCCTCATGTCTGTTTTCTATTGCACTAATTCACAGACTAGCAAGGCGAGTAGCACTTAGACTAAAAATACAGAGACTGTGGTCTCTACATTGAAAGACTACCCAGTATAATGAGAAAGACAAACTACACAGGGAAGTGACAAGCAGCCGAGGGAAATAAATGCCAACGGTGGCAGGAAGAACAGTGAATGAAAGAAAAGGTGACATCAACACTTACTTCTCCATGAGGAAGAGTTCTCATTCTTCTTTACATGGCCAGTAAAGAAATGACAGAATTTACTTAAGTAGGAGAGAGCCCAAGAGTTTCAGTTGACCCACATTGTTTATGAAGTCTCTGCTTCTAAAATTGCTTACACACCATGAACATATCTGTAATTCTAATTCTGGAGATGCTTTTGCTGTGTAATTCACAGACGTGCACAGAACAACAAAGTGAGCTGCCTGAATCTAATGTTCCCAGCTGAGGTTGAGCAAACAGCACTCAGCCTTCTCATTTTGGTCTGAGTAAACAGTGCAGTCTATCTAATGCCACACTGTTTTTGGAATCTCTGAGCTTTGTGTGGTGACTCTGCTATTAAAGTGTCCCCCAGATGTACTGCTCAAGTGCTGTCTACTGCTCCAGAGCAGGAGAAAGGAAGGCTGTGCTTTGCCTTATTGACAAAATACATTAGGGAAGTTTCACTTAGAATTATATAGTGCTGTTGAGTTCAGGATTAATAAGTGGAAAATATCTATTAAATAAAGTATCCTAAAATAGAAACACACAGAAAAAAATGGCTATGCATTGATTGCTTGGCAAAAATGCTGTGATTAGAGTCATGGGTATTAGCCCTGTCTTCTTGGAGCATTGTTCTGAAACTGTTCACTAATTCCAGTTTCATGAAGACTTTAAAAATTCATGGCTGCTATGAATAATAAGAACTGCCTGTATTTTCTTAATTGGATTGTAACTGACTTTCTGTGTCTGTGTTATGGCTGTGTTTTTATGTCCTAGCATTAGAGCACGCTCCTCAATTACTATAAGCTAGCTTTCCCTTAGTGGCTACATAGCTCTAGGTTCAAGTCCATCCCGCAACAATGAACGGTCAGCTTATTTGGATTCTGAATTGCCCAGGAGACTGGTGAGGCATACCTCTGGGTGTGTCTACAAGGAAATTTCTAGAGATTAAATAAAGCATGTGCACCCGTGGGTGGAGTGGGTAGCTATTTAGATAGCACAATCTCATGCCTTTACATCCCAGAAAAATAGAAGGAAAAAAATGAAGTTAACTGATTCTTTTCCAAGGCACCTTGGCCACCATGATTTGTGATGTTCTGTTCCATCACACTCTCTCTACCGTAATGGACTGAACTCTCCAAAACCATGAGCTGAATTAAGCATGTCTTCCCTTAATCTGTTTATATTAAGTGTTTTAATAGCAGTGTTATAAAGTAGCTAAGGTGACACTGCTTTGGTCACCAACTGGATAGTCAGCTTCTTTCCTTCCTACTTACCTTTGGAATCAACCAATGGTAGAGTCTTGACTGTGGTGGTCTGGAGTAGGTTTCTCAGATCTCCATATGTGCAAGAAGCTGAAATAAACTTCACATCACGTACCATGATGTCCTCAACAAAGATTGTAAACTTGCTAAGGAGGAAGAAAACATCTTGGGTTAGGCCATCATAGGCATATGCTTGCCCTTTCTTCTTCCCAGAAAGTCTGTCATGTATTCTTTTCACTCACAGTATTTATTAAGTATGTAGAAACATAAAAGTATTTTTTTTAAAAAAAAAAAAAAATGCTTTCCGATGCTAGCCTTGTTCTCCACTTCAGGACCTCCCATATCCCATCATATCTAAATTCTAGCTAGTGGCCCTGACCTGAGCTGGTTCCAACCAAGGTCTGGCAAATAGGGAAGCTTCTTGACCTGGATGATGCTGTCATAGAGAGAGGGCTGCAGGCTCTGAGCCACCATGTTGGCCAAGATAACAGCCACCATCATAGGCAGGATGTGAGCAATCTGACCGGTTAATTCAAAGCAAATCACAGCTGTGGAGACTGTGTGGGAGACAGCCCCTGTCAGAGCTGCTGCTCCTGGAATGAGAGGAATGTATTGATGGGTTAGAGTTGTCTTTTCTGGCATGAGGAATACATAAGGGTACAAGCAGAGGAATGACACAGAATAGGAGATAGGACCTCAGTTGGTGCCAACAATCCCAGGATTACTACTTTTCAAGAGTAGGGGGAAGAATGCTGGCCTATTAGAAAATTATCCATTTGATTTAATTTACATATAACCTTCGGTAAGTCACTACGTCTATCTACATGCAGAAATTTTCATTTATAATGTGAAGAGAGTGGTATCTTATCCATTCTTTGCTTTTCAAAGTTTTACTCACTCTCACCTGAACATTTAAAAACCTGATAAGGGCATCCTATTTTGAACCTCAGCTGCTGATGCCAAAAGTTCATGAATAAATAGCATGAAAACTAGAGAACCATGCTATGGACACAGAGCAATGAGGCCTCTATTGATCAGGATCCACAGATTCTGACTCTGTGTTTACTATATGAAATTTATTTAACTCATTATGTTCTATAAGTTAACTAAAGGCAGAATCAATCTTACATATTTTTAAGTTGTCTTCTTATCAACTCAATAGTCACACTTTTATTTGTACTTCTTATTCAAATATAAGAGCAAGACCAGCCTGGTCTACCTAGTGACTTCCAGGACTGCCAGGGCTAAGTAAAGAGACCCTGTGTGGTAGTTTGAAAAAGTAGCTCCCATGGGGAGTGGCACCATTAGGAAGTGTGACTTTGTTGGAGTGGGTATGGTATTGCTGGAGAAAGTTTATCCCTGTTGGGTGGGCTTTGAGGCCTCCTGTGCTCAAGCCACACACAGTGTGACACTCAGTTCACTTCCTTTCTCCTGCCCATCAAGAGGTAAGACCCTCAGCTCCTTTTCTAGCACCATGTCTGCCTGCATGCTGCTATGTTATGCCATAATGAAAATGGACTAAGCCTCTGAACTTTAAGCCTCCCCAATAAAATATTTTTCTTTATAAAAGTTGCTGAGGTCATAGTGTCTCTTCACAGCAATGGAAACCCTAACTAAGACACCCCGCCTTAAAAAAAAAACTAAAACTAATAAAATAAAATGATGAAAATATCCATTGGGAAAATATAGAGGAGGCTTATATGAAAATATACCAATAAAAGGTCACAAAAATCTAATATTGGGAGATATGACCCTAGCAGGTAATGTACAGAGCATTATTCAGAACATAAAGTACATAGTATGTGTATACTGGGAAAATGTGCGTTATAGAAGATGAGTGCTACCTGAGAGGCATGAAGAGCACACAAGATTCCTATTGATAAAGGCAACTTGATAGATGGACTAGGATCAAACATAGACTGCCACACAGAAGTCTACCTCAGAAGTCATTTTAGATGTCCAGGGCTCATGTTTCTCAGATTTTATTCCTGAGTTAACATGAGCACAGATCAGTTCGGCTGAACTAGGCCCATCACCTGCATTATTGGTTCCTTGATTCTTAGGAGAGAAAACAGTCTACTAAATATGTAAAGACAATGCATGCCATTATATCCTCCTCTCTCTCTCTCTGCTTTTTGAGATAGGTATTCTTCTCATAGCCTTGGCTATCCTGGAACTCACTTTGTAGACCAGGCTAACCTTGAAACCATCTCTATTTTAACATTTGATTCCTATGATCCATTTTCCACAGGCAGGAACTAAGCTTACAAAAGAACAGTGAGAGATAGAGCCCAAAGCTGGCTGTTAACTAAAACTTGAATGAAATAGTGTTGTATTTAAACTAAATTGTTGTACCTTGAAAGAAGATGTATTAGCAGACTTTGATTGCAGGGATTTGGGGTACTCACTGTCTGATCATAGAGGTTAAAAATATGTCTCACCAATTACTGCATAGCCCCCAGGTAAGATCTTGTAGAGGAAATCATCAAATAAGATACCCTCAGGGAACAACATGGCCATGATCTCACCTACCAGCCTTCCAAATGCAGCTCCTAGGAGACAATAAACATGACAAATATTAAGATACATGTCTTTGTCTCTGTTTCCAGCATAATCTGTGCTCAGGCGTAAAGACCACAAACTTATGTTATGCTAGGTTTTTCCTTATTTTCTCACCATCCACCCAGATTATAGCTATCAATATAATGCTATCAATCCTTACCTAGCACAAAAACAGGCATGAAGCCTCCGCAGGGTATGGGCATAGTGGTGGCCACAATGGACATCCAAAACTAGGATGAAAAGAACAAACCATTAGTGTACCCTTCCCAAATTATCTCCACACCCCTCTCTCCTCACTACCCTCCTCCTTCCTGTTTCAAGAAATGTCCTCGGATAACTGACCCTTTCGGAAATCTTGTCTGTCACCATTCTCCAGAACCTGAAAAACTTGGCACTTTTAGGCTGAGAGAACAACAAAGACATCAGGATAAGAAAGTTCCTCCAGATGGCTACCACAAATCTTTCCAACTTTGAGAGACTATATTTTCCTTTTGGCAATCTAGAACAAGGAAGTCCCAGAGGATCCTTCTTTCCCTGTTCCCAGTAGATGTCTCACCCAGTGAACTCAGTCAGCCCACTACACCTCTGTAGGGTAGTCCGAGACACTAAACTGGAGGATACTTTTTCCTGCTCAGCTTAGATTTCTATAAAAGAGTCCTAGATCAATGTAGCAGATACTCTAAGGTTGACTGAATTTTTGTATGGTTAATTTAGCTTTGATTTAATCATTTACAGAGCCATGGAGAAGGTAAGCCTCACAGGAACCTAAAGAGAAGACTGCTCTGCTTGAGCATTTGTCTTTGATATCAAACCACCTTAAGCAAGGATCAAATTTATATCTGGATCCAAGGGACATAGTGATAGAGTGTATTCTTAGAATCTGTGAGGCCCTGTGTTAAACCCCCAGTACTTTAAAAAAAAATCTGTCTTGGCTGTACCACAGGGGCAAACTGAGAACCTGATTAGTCTTTCAATATAACATAAAAGACATCCAAGGTCGACTTTGCAAGGCACTGTTCCAACAGAAATTGGGACAATCATAGTAAAAAGCAGTATGTGCACTCTGAGACAAAGAATGCAGAAGAATTGAGAAATAGGAAAGAACAGGAATAATGGTTGAACATTATCTAAAGAAAAACAGAAGTGTGAAATATAATTCTGATATAAGTTAACCAACGTCAGAAAAGGATCTCAACTAATTAGATACAAGATCAAAACAAATAAATGTCTAACCCAATAGGCACTGATGAAGACTCCCAGAAAATTTTACTCTAGAAGTGTGAGACAAAGCAAAACATCTACTTCATGTCAGAATGGGATCACTGAGATGGCTGAGAACTGCATGCTAAACATGCAAAATGAGGAGACTGAAGACTGATGATGTCTCGAGGGGTAAACAGGAGGAACCTTGTGATTTCTGCCTCGCCTTCAGTGGCACAATGTTCCATAAGTGTAGGTGGGAAGGAAAGGAAGAATACCAATGGAACAACATTCATGCAAAACAGTAAAAGATCCTCAAAGCTTAATATTCACCAAAACACTCCAGAGCAATGTCCATCCAGAGAACTTGTTGAAAATGCAGAGGCCTCCGAAGACTACTCTATCAGACAGTCTGGAGGCAGGATCTATGCACTTGTTGCTTAAGCTTCTTAAGTGATGACATCTAACCCATCAAGAAGTTTTACACTTTCATGCACCATCTCTTTAGAATAAGTACACGGGAGTCATAAGGGATTCTGTAGGCTTGGGTTATTTGAAAGCACCAATGATACAGATGATGGATGATCAATAAGTCTAATTTCAGAGGATAAAGTAGGTTATTTTCACAGATACGTATAACAACTAGATCAAAACCAGGGGATACTGAAGTTACAACTCCCAAGTAGGGAGTTGTAGGGTGACTGGGATAAGCAATCTTTTTTAACTATTGGCACATGAAGGGAAAAAAACAAAAAACAAAAACCAAGAATGATGTGGCACACAGTAACTCCTAAGATTTTAAAAATCCAGTTCTGAAGAACTGAGAAACTAGTAACCTGTTAGCACTGACTTCATTATATTTAGACCCATAACAAGAAGGAATAATATGAAAATCAGGCAAAAAGGCTTCTATAGAGCCTCAGGCTATGCTAAAACTCAACAATGCCAGGCAATGCTATTTGCTTTACTAAAAGGGAGCAGAGATGTTGGAATTATATTCATGTTCATGGGAAATTTCTTGAATTACAACATGATACCTTGCATTCCCTGAAGTTTGGAAAATTGGGAAAGTCAGATGTTTCTTTCACCAATAATAAGAAATAGCTGAACCAAGCCTGAGACTTTCCTCACTGACTGCCAGAAGGACACATGTACTAGATCTCAAATTCGATCACAGAAAATAGTTCTAGTCTCTGCTTTGGACTAAAGACAATTTGAATGTCTCACAGGATTCCATTTGGAAATTTCATCTCTGTTGTGAGTTATCAAGAGGATGATTGACCTCTTGATAAAAGACCTAATTCAGCTGTGGTGCTTAGAAGTGGAGGAGCATTATCTCAGCTATGTTCATAGCAGCATTATTCATAATAGCAAGAACCTGGAAACAACCTAGATCCCCCTCAACTGAAGAATGGATTAAGAAACTGTGGTACATCTACACAATGGAGTACTACTCAGCAGTAAGAAAAAATGATACCCCAAAATTTGCAGGCAAATGGATGGAATTGGAGAATATCCTCCTGAGAGAGGTCTTACAAACCCAGAAAGGTAAGCAGGGGATGTACTTACTCATTAGTGGACTTTAAATGAAAAGCTAAGCACATCCAAGCTGCAAGCCACAAACACTGAACAGCTTGGGATCTGAAAATTATATTTAATATCGTCTTCTGCTATTTATTTGATCTCAACACTATTCATTCTACACAATGGCATTGTTACAGATTTCTTTTTTTGACACTCTATTTTTTTTTTAGAAAATAAAGTCCTTTATTCTATGTAAAATAAAAATAAGAAGTGGAGGCTTTTTAAAGGTTTTAGGATTAAAGAAAACTCCAGGGTGAAATGTCAGTGATGGCTTCCTGGTAGCTTTCTGAGGAGAATGGAGGAGGCGCACACAGACACAGGTGCTCCTTGTTGCTTACTGTGTGATGTTCTGCACAGCCTAGGACTCTGTTAACAAGAACGTCATCACTGATGTGACCCTGTGATCTTGGATGTTCATAACAGTGAACTAAAAATATGCTTTTCCTTATAAGGTACAGCCTTGCTCATATATTAATTTATAATAACAAAAATAGATGGACATAAGTACTTTTATATTTTAATTTGGCTACATGTTCTATTTTTCACATAAAAAAAAAACAAGAGTACTGTTGTGAGTCCAATGATTAGGCAATAAAAATGCTGGGAAGCAGTGACTGGTAAAACTGAATTTTCAGCAAGGAATACTTTTGTAATTAGAAATATTAAAGAATATTGTAGACCTTCTGCAAGCTGTTGGGCTTGAAATACAGCCCAGAATGTGTTTCTTTTTCTTATACACTTACAATATGAATGTTCTCTAGGCTGTAATTCAGTGAGAAGTTAATTATAGTGACATACAGATGAGTCCTTCTATATCATCCAGTTGGGTTCTGAAAATAAGCTTCACTTTGTGAACATACATAACTAGAAATCTGGGGGTGTGGATAAGGTAAGGAGTAAGTGTTGATAATCTGTCTTATTTTCAGAAAACTTTTAAAAAATCTTGACATTTTAAGAGTCTACAGGACCCCAAAGATAACATATAGCTTAGACCAAGCTGTATCATTACTGCATCACAGATCCTGAAATACCATCAAAACAAGACTGGGTTACTGCAGATGGAGTCTTATAGACTTGACAGGCAAGTTGCAGTCCTTGTGCTGAGGCTCATGCTATAAATCTCAGCTTCCAATTCAAGACTAGCCTGGGTTACTCTACTCCCTGTGTTCCCCCAAAGCTCAACCAGTATAGAAAGTCAGAACTTATAAACTAGAGAAGACAAAAGTTATAAATAAAAATCTAGACATTAAATCCCAAATAAGATTCTTGGAATATATTTACAAAAAATATTGTGTATGTTAAAGGAAGAAACAAAACCAGGCAAAATAAATAGAGTGCCCAGAATATGGATGCTATAGATTCAGTTGGTCCACCTTTGATGAAGTAGTGAAGAAATCCATGGCAACCCTTGGGTGCCTAAGCCTTGAGTTCTGAGATGTGTTGTGTAAAGCAGTTGGCATCTTTAATAATAATATCATTGAAAATTACATTAAAAAGAAGCAACAGAAAAGAAAGAAATGTACAATTAGTCAAAGGTCAATGACAAGAGTTACGTACTTGGCACAAGCTGTTTCATAACATTTTTGAATAAACAAATTCACTGTATTATAAGAACAGTATCAGTATCAGTATAATGGTGATCCATATTCGTGTACAATACAGAACCACAAAAACATCATAAGTAAGAACAAGGCATTGAAAAGCATGAGAGTTTAGGCTAGCGCTATACTTATGGCATGCTATTAATAAAAAAGAAATCATCAAAAAGGATAAAAAACAACAATCATCAGCTATAATAGGTGTCACAACCAGGTTTAGAAATTTAAAAAAAAATCCTTGCACAAGGTAGTAATATGAAGAAGCCTCTACATTTATAATTTGTGATGGACAGATGTGAATAAGAAAGGATAGAAAAGATATTAGTTCTTATTTCCTAATTATAAAAATCTGTTCTAGTCTAGAAAAATCCTTATACTCTCACTGCCTAAGTAGAGAATAATGACATTTATAAAAATTATTTATAGGTATTAATAAGTCTGATTTGGTATTTCATCACCTTCAAATTTCTAGAAAAGAAAGAGTTGAGTGGACATCACCTGAAAGTGACTGACAAACCCATGGAGATTAGGTTTTTACAGTTATCTATATTGCTAACCTCTGTTTTGGTCAAATTTACCTGACTGCTTTAATGCCTTAGACAGATAATGAGTGGAACTATTGGAAGGGTTGTTAGAGTTACAGCAAACATCACTAAGTTGGCATGCGCAGAGCGATTTAAGCTACATCCTGGTTCCTTTTGATAGGCAGGCAATTTATGTTGTTTTCCTTTTGGTTTCCATCTAGGCTGGACACAGACCAGACAAAGTTCTACCTCCCTGTACAAGATCTGGGTTCCTCTATTGAAAACAGGAGCATAGAGGGGCTGTTGCAGGACAGAGTACCTTCATGATGAAGAAGAGAAGGATGATGATGACCACATTGACCTGGGGGTGAATCCACACAGCTGACTGGCCCAGGCTTTGGGGGTCACCTATGTGCTTTACCCATGTATTATTGTCAAACAAGGTGCTGATGGCTTCACGGGGCATCAACTGTGAGAGAAGAAGCAGATGAGGCATGTTCTCCAGCGATGGGCTGTACATCCTGTGTTAGAGAACTATCCCCAGCCTCCTTGCCCCAGGACTCTTTGTTCTTTTCTCCTGGAGAAGGTCTGTCTACCCTTGGGGAAAACTCCATTAAGCTTCAAGTATGGGCAGCCGCCCCACCCTTGGCTTAAAGACCCACCACAGATGTGACCTACCCCCCAGCTCTCAGATGCCCCCTAGAGCTGACCTCTCCAGCCATGAATTGGCCCATTCCAGGTGGAAAGGTAAGTGAGGCAATGACAAAGGTGACAATCCCAGGATATAGCAGGCGGCTGAAAAAGAAACATAGTTAACCCTATCCCCCACTCAGCCAGCTCACAATACATCCACACTCAACTTCCAACCCGGTGTTTTCCATAGTCCTCTGTTTTCAGCAAAGTGTATGTATTCTCTTTGCCAAGGAAGTGATCACCTGGGAAGAGCCAGCATGGCTAACCCCTACCCACACTACCACAGCTTCCCATAGCCATACACAGAAACTCCACTAAAAGCGGGGTTCTCAAGCCTTTAATACAGTTCGTCATTTGTGGTGACCCCCTCTCATCATACCATAAAATTGTTTTGTTGCTACTTCATAACTGTAATTTTGCTTTGGTTATGAATCATACTGTAAATGTCTGATATGCAGGATCTTGAGCCACAAGTTGAGAACCACTGACCTAAAGAACCCAAAGTTCCACCTGAAGGAGGAACTGCGGGGGAATCAGAAGGTAAGTGGGCAGGGGAACGGTAATGACTCACTGCTTAGCAAGAAACTGGCTGAGAGCCTTGTGCTTTCTCACACCGAGCATGACTTGGCGATGCAGATAAACGAATACAGCTCCCAGGAACCCGCAGCAGATTCTGAGGGTGCAAGACACAGGATCTGAAGCTCTGACCCAGACACTGCAGGGAAGCAAGCAAGAGGCTCCTCCTTCCCTTTCTACCAGCTGCCTCACACTTGAGGCTTCCAGTTATGCCCTCCATGGTTTACCCTGGTTCCAGTCCCTTCCGGTCCACAGCCACACCCATTCCCTGCTCCCCACACCTAGAGTGGTCCCACTGACCCAATGATAGCAAAAGCTGGAAGTTCCTTCAGGTCAAAAGGGAAATCCATTCGAAAATTTGTTCTGAACAGAGCGGTGATGGTGACTGTGGGAGGGAAAGGCAAGCGTTATGGTGGGAACTTGTCTGCCCTTCTTCCCATCCCAATCTCTTCCCTTTCATTTAATTTCCTTTTCCCTACTGCCATTTTCCATTGTTACACTCTCTAGGCCATGATCTAATTCCCCGCGTCTATCCTGAGCCTTGGTTTTGCTTCCCAAACAACCCATCCATTTTCCTTCGTGTTCCAGTTATCCTTTTTGCCACTTTGCCACCATCCCTATTTGATGCCATCTCCCCCCAAGACCTCCCCGTACCAGCATCCTTGTTCCACACCGCCAAGACTCGGAAAACAAAGGCACTGAATGTGGCTGCAAAGAATCCTCGCCAGTAATTCCGAACAGCAAAGTAGGTAGAGGTGACCTCGATGCTAAACAGCACTCCTATGGGGCAGGGAAGCATGTAGGTGCGGATCCCACAGATCCCACACCTCCCTCTACAGGGAACTCAGGAGCTCCACCTTAACAGGGAATGGCTGCTTGGAAGTGATATGTTCTTTTGTTCTCCGCAATAAATCACATACTTGCCTATGGAAGCTTCCCCCCCTACCCCCAGACCAGGAATGTGGACCACAGAGGTAAGGAAAAGATGAGAAATGGATATGTCCTTAGCTCCCAAACTTCAGGCTTGAGTATCCATGTACTTAAAAGGACTAAATGGAGTTCACAACTGTCAAATATCCATGGAGATGTAGAGATAATTGAAACAGTTCTGCAAAAAATACTAAAATGGAAGAAGGTTCCAGAGCAGGCAGTGGTCAGTACTGCTGCCAAAGGGAGCTCAGCATTTGCATACTCCTTGACACCCCATTCCTATCTCCCTACTGCTTCCCACACTTTAGGGCAAGTTTATGAGAAATAAGAAAAATAGGACAGGGCATTAAACAAGGCTGCAGATTCAATACTCCAGAAAAAGAAAGCAGAACCACCCTAATAATGATGATAATACTTACAAAATATGACCCTCGAGGACTTCAGGCAGGGGGCAGCCAAGGTGAGAAGAGGGTAAAGCTTGATGTTTAGAGAGGTGAGTGAGATAAATGGAAAGCAGGCTGGCTAGTGAGGAGAAAGGAACATGGCACACGCAGAGGACTGCTGAGCCAAAGGAGCACCATTTGAAACAATGAAGAAAAGAATCGGTAAGCTTTAGGGTAAGGGAGTTGAACTTTGATTAGGTCATCAGTAATATGACCTAAAACTTGGCTAAGCCTCATCGATAGCAAACAGGGGGACAGAGAACTGAGGAAGAGGGAGATGAGGACCAGCCCAAGAGGAAAACAAAACATGAACAAGGCAAACTGTTGGTCTGCTCAAGGTCGGCCATTCCCTTTCTCTTCAGACACATAATAGGAATTCTCTTTTTTCCATCCTGTATTCAAAAGTCATATCTCTCAAGTCCTTCATGAGCTCCACTGGCCATCTTGCAGGGGACAGTGATTAGTCACATTGAGTCTATGTCCGAAGAAGATGGTAGGTGGGAGTTACTGTCTCCTGGAGCCAAGCTGTGTTTGGCAGACTCCTCTGGAAAACCATCCCCCATCTTCTTTGTTAAGTAGAAACTATCCATTTCTCATCCTACTTTCTTGGTATTTGTGGTTATTCTATTTTCCACTTCCAGATCTAGCTATTTGCCCACACTGCTGAGTTCCCTGTGATTGAAAGTTCCTGGGAAACTAAGCCCTGGCATGGTGGTGAGCAGCCATTTGGGGCTCAATGCCTATACTGGGTTGAACAGGGGAGGAGAGGATATGAAGAAGGAAAGAACACAGCAAGAAAATTTCAAAGAATGGAGCCAAGAGTGCTAGAGAGGTGCTCAGTGGATAAGAGTCCTGGTTATTTTTTTCAGAGGACCTAAGTTCAATTCCCAGAACCCAATGGCAGATCACAACTGTCTGTAACCCCAGTCCCAGGGGATCTAACACCCTCATATAGGCATACATGCAGGAAAGGCATCAATTCGCATAAAATAAAAATAAGTGAATCATGCCAGGCAGCGGTGGCACATGCTTTAATCCCAGCATTTGGGAGGTAGAGGCAGGCAGATCTCTGTTGGTTCGAAGCCAGTCTGGTCTACAAAGCAGGTTCAAAGACAACTAGAGTAACACAAAAAAATTCCTGTCTCAAAAAACTAAAACAAACAAATAATCAAATAAATAAAAACAAAAGAATTCAGCCAAGTGATGCAGAGCTATGCCAGCCACTTGTCCTGCCCTGCTCTTTAAATCCTAAGGGAAGAAGTCCACAGTGGCAATCGGTGGAGTAGGTCTCCCTCCTTTCCTGTACCAGAATAAAAGTAAAGTCAGTTTTACTTTGCCTGGGTGCAATTATCCAACTTAATAATGTTACAACCATTTCCCCCATGATATAGGCCTGGGAGGCTTTTCTGTAGCAGTCTGTCATAGTGGGATCAGGACTGACATCTGACTATGACCTGAGACAAACATAAGGTATACTAGTAAAAGAAAAGAGAGCTTTAAAAACATCAACAGCTGCTAGAAACCCTGGTGTTTTAGGAGTAGAAGGTTCTCCTCTCATTTCTCTTCTGGTTCCCATGCCTCTGTCCACCTCTGTCCACCTCTGTCCAGTGGAGGCATTGCTCTTGCTCTCCATCCCCTGCTAATTTCTTTCTCAGTTTCACTTATGCTTCTGGCATCAGCCATGGACACAGGCTACTGATTAGATTGAGCTCAGTCCCTGGATTGTAGACTCATCAACCCAGCTGCCTGCTCTATATTATTTGGCCATGCCAAAGGAACTTTAAACTCAATATCCTCCAGTAAACATTATTTGCTCCCCTCCAGACCCATAGTCACTAATAGCACGGTCTTTTGTACCCCCAGTGTTGTGAGCATGGGTGTTGGTTCAGAACTCTTTTTCCTTTCTTCACATAAAATCAGCCACCAGGCAGCATCAATTTGACTTGATACCGCTTGATTTTCTCTGCCTTTTCTCCACTTCCTTTGCTGCCCAGTTCTGTCTGTCATCATCAAGCATCAGGACAATGACAATAGTCTTTTTGTTAATCTTAGATAATCCTGTTAATCCACAACTTATTCTATCCTGCATACGTGTGCCAAAGGCATTGGATGAGCAGGCTGAGTGAGCCATGCCACTTCCTTGTTTTAAATTCTTCCATGGTTACACTTCACCCATAACAATAACACAAAGTCAGTCCCATGAGAAGACACAAGTCCTATGACATGGTCTCTGCAAAGGGAGTTTAGTAGGAAATGCTGTTTGCAGCTACCCTGGGTGTTCACAGTGTATTCCAATGTCTCAGATGTTCTCTGATAACCTTTCCAGTTCATGAGTCCTTAACTACTTACTTCTCTGTAATCGTGCACTTTCTAACCATCTGGAACTTGCAACAGGTTTTTACCCATTGTGCTTATTAACACCAAGAAGAATTTGTAAAAACATATTTAGGCGAATATTACTCTAGAGAATAAAACCTGTATTATTCGTCATGACTTCTGCAGACCTTCATAATTCAGCCTCACTTATCTGTTCTGAGTCACTTTCTATTATACTTCCCATTCTCCCTATAACTATTCTTCGTTGGAAGAGCAGATATTGACTTTGGATGCTGTCCATCCTGCTCACAGTTTTCTTTCCTCCTTGCACACTCCTTCTCACTAGTTACACCCATGACAAACACTGTCTCCTTCATAAAGCTTCACAGGCTCCCCCAGGCTGCCTACAAGGTTCATTGCACTTCGCCTAGGAACACCACAGGACCATTAATTGCCTATGATGATCTCTGTGCCTGCCTTCCTCAGCCCCTTGAGAGTGCAGTGCCAACCCCACTACCTGGCACACAATGGAAGCAAATGGGCTTTGGTTGTTTCAGTAGAATGCTGAATTATATTTCTTTGATCACTATAAAGAATTAAGAGTGGCCAAAGTTGTGAGTAAAAGATTTCAAAACTACATTTTTTTCAGTTATTTTATATTCATAAAAAAGGATCAAGTACTGCCACCTGCAGATGGGCTTGTCATTAGCAGCATAATGCAAACAGCCTGAGCATAGATAGGCCCCTCACTTACAAGGGCTTAACAACTCCTTGTGTCAAGAACAATGCTTTACTGTAACTTTCTCAAGGTGAGGTTCCGTCCTTGTCACAGATGTCATAAGCGTTAGTCTCAAGGAGAGAACACAGGTTCTCTTCACTTTAAGATGTTTCTAATAAACCCCAAACAACCACAGATTCTTCTTTTATTTGGAAGGTTAGGGGGTAAAGACAGTGTGTGTATAAATAGAGGTGTGAATGTCTGATGTACAGAAACTCAAACTCACTACCATTCACTGGCAGAGGCTGATGCCTCTAATGACTAGAGCAGGCAAGAGGGGTTCAAATGGGATCCCAGTGGTGACCGGGGTCTCCCTATGCTGCACCTTCCACAGTGTGAGAACAAGGAAAATGAGATATGCTCTCATTAATTTTGAACTCTTACCCATACATCATTTCTGAGCCAAGCCATTTTAGATACCTGGAAAACTCATTTTTGAAAAGACTAATTGCCATTTTATCCTTGAAAAGAGCCTTCTAGCAGCTGGTTGTTTAAAAAGCACACACCCTTCCTATAACTGGATTTCTTCCAATATCAACATGGAATTTCATCATCAGTGATTTTAATGAATGAGCCATATAATCCCTGCCCTGTTAACATAACTACAGATCAATTTTGATGAGGAAATAACAGGTCTGCCTTTTGTGACTATGTCCTGTCATTAATAACCCATGATGATATCACTATTTTCCTTATATGGATAGAAAGTGCTACACCCACTTGTAAATCACTGGCATATCAAAAAAAAATTTTCTTTAAAGCTCCCCATAAGTACTTCTCATTCTAAAGTTCACTATTAATCAATCACAGTCTACCGAAAAAACCCTAGTGTTTTTAATAAAACACAATAAGAGGTAAATTTTCCTTTGGAGAAGGAAGTACACAAAATCTCCTGCTGTATAACAATGTGTGTAAAGCGAACATACCGGCAATATAAAAAGGCTTTAGCGTAAGTGGGGACCAGGGGCTACTGCGGTTCTCATCGCTGGCTCTATCGGTGCTACCATCATGCCCCTGCTCCAGTCATTGGTCTTTCTACAATGTAATTCTATCAAATGGCACTCACAGTGTTAGGAGAAAATCCATGTAAAATGGTTAGAACAAGATGCAAGGCATTTACTACCTAAGAGTGGCAGTTCTTGTTATAGTGGAAATGGTTAATTCAAGCTCTTGGTGAAGCTGATGAGAACTAGCTGTTGAGCAAGACAAAGCAAATGGGCCCTTGCACTGAGTATGGGCCAGACTTGCCTCCAAGTGGTGTTCCAAAACAGCAGCCGACTCCCACGGCGCAGCCCACTGTCAGGATGTCAGTGTAATAGTATGGCTGCTACTGGGGAGAGACAGACAGACAGACAGGTAGGAGGAGAAGGGAAGGGCAGAGAAATGGTAGAGAATAAGCAGGGATGGGAAACGAAGAATGAGAGGCCTACATCACAGGAGTGAGCACTGTCCCATCATCCCTGTGGTCCCCAGGCCAGGAGAAACTCAATGAGTTTGGCAACCAAGAAGTGACCTCATATGCACAAGGCCAACAGTTGAAAACAAACTAAGGACAATGTGAAGTAAATAGAGGTTGGACAGGGAAAAAATAATAATGACCAAACAAAGCGGATAAGTAGCAAGAGGCAGGCAAGGACTTCACTCCAATAGAAAAGGAGTAGTGAAGCCTGAAGGAGAGCGCGGCCGTGTTGAAAAAACACTCAGCTCTTCGGCAGAAACGTATGGGACCCTGGAGACCACAGGCTGTAATCCAGTCACTCCCTAGATGCTCACCCATCAGTCCCTTCAGTGAGCATAGCCCCTCTACCCAAAAGCTACAGCAGACACACACCCACCCACTCCTCCAGGTCTGGCTCAGGCAACCCAGGTAGGGAGGAAGTGAAACTTGCCTCCAACAGGGGCTGCAAAGCAGCATCCCACGCCCACTGCACAGGCTGGCACCAGGAGATCAAGCTGCCCAGGCACGGTCTGCAACAGAGAAGCATGACAGGCCAGGCAGCTGGGACAGACAGGCAGTATGGAAGGCAGGGGTGGATGGGTGTCAGCAACCACAGAAGGATGGGCAGGGGCAGTGGGAGAGGAAACATGGAGAAAGAGGAACTGACACGGGTCATATGGGTAAGAGCTAACATAGGGCAGGCCTGGCTCAGGTCACCATAGAGGGGCACAGATCAGCAAGGGCTAGACACCAGGAAGACCAACAGATGCTGGGCAGAGGGGGACGGTATGGCTAGGATGGGCAGACACGGACACGGAGAATAGAAGCATGGGTTAGTGAGATGCCACCTTCAGCACCAAGGCCAGCCCAGAGCAGGCAGCCCTCCCCTGCTCTCTGCACTCATTGAGGGCTTCCTTCTACCAACCAGCCCCTGCTGTGTGGGACTGCCTCACCCTTACCTCATAGACACCACAGAACATGGACATAAACTTGCTCAGGACAGCAGCACAGATGCTGGCAATGTGAACAAAGGGACCCTGGAAGAGAATGGCAGAGCCATCAGGGAGGAAGGAGAAGCATGGAGACGCCATTGAAACAGAATGTCCTGCTCCCGGCCCTAGGGTAGGTGATGGGAAGAAAGAAGCCAGACAAAAGCTCTGCCCTAAAGGAGCCTAATCCCAGGGAGGAAGAAATGATGAGCCAGTGTGTTTTCAGATAATGCCAGGGCTAGGAAGCAAACTAAGAGCAATAAGGAAAAAGCGATGGAGTGGGAAGGAGAAGGTGTCTAGTCTTCTCTGGCTAGTCACCACCTTGTTAGTGTCTTGAGTGAGTCTCATGAGTGTTGGAGGGAGAGTGTTCCTCAGACATTTGCAAAGGGAACAGCAAATACATGGGTCCTGAGTGGAACAAGTACGGAATGGTGAAAAAGACTTGTCACCGTAGCACAGGGAAGCAGGCAGGTGGTGAGGTGGAGACCCAGACAGACGGGAGGAGGTGGATCAGCCTGGGGCTGGTCACCTGTTGGGAGGGGTGCAGATCTTATATTAAGTGATATAGAGAGCTCTTTAGACAATATTTAGAGATGATATTTAGTAGTGATCAGATGGGTTTAATTCCATTGTGGAAGATGCTTTGGCTGCTGTGCGGAATTTTGTTGGCAGAGGGCAAGTTTGCACATCAGAATGGAGGAGCCTAGCTGTCACCCTGAGGAAAGAGGTCTCATTCTAGGTCTCAAGTTCCTCATGTCAAAGTAAGGGAAATCCAAGGACTGTGCTGAGGCTAGCCTGGGATACATATAAGTTTTAGGTGAGCCTGAGCTACATAATGAGACTATCTCAAACAAGCAAACAACCAAACACAAAACAAAAATAAGTAATAATAAATAAATGATTGGTTCAAATTATGCAGAGGACATTTTCTAGAAACATTTTTGGTTGTCATAATTGGGGCCCACTCCGGTGTCTATGGTTAGAAGCCAGGGATGAGGACAACAGAGCACAGAGCAACATCCTTCTTCCCAGTAGAGTTGTCCAGTCCCAAACCACACTTCTGCCCAGGTTGTGGGGCTGCTGTAAGGTTTCCCAAACTGTAAGGTCTGTCATCCTCCAGGGTGAGGAACGTCCAAAGCATCCCCCCTTGTGACTGTCCTTTGGCCCTGGCTGAGTCCAGTCAGCTCTGCCAGCCCTTCCTTCAGCTATGCAGACCTACCTCTTTCCCCACAGGGATGCCACTGCCCAGCCCCGCTGTTAAGGCCACCACCTTGGCTACAAAGGCCTTGAGTGTGAGGTACTCCTTCAGGACAACACCACGAAGAATTGTCTTCATCTCAGGGATTCCAGAGCCTAAAAAAGGGTTTTAAAAAAAAGATAATGTACAGGTTTAAGCTAGAGTTGAAATGGTGGGTAAGGAAAGCAGAAATGGGGAAGGTGATAATTGTGTTGAGCCCTCAAAGGCATCTGGAGGATGGCGGGAGTTCAGAGTAGGAGGTCTGTAAGAAACCAGACTGCATCACCTTATAGAAAGCACTCACCCACAGCCTGGGGAGAGATGAGCTGGCAAAAGAGGGCACTGAAGAGGATGAGGATAAGTGGGAATGTGACCCAGGCCAGGTACTGCAGAGGAAGACTGGGCTGCATCTGGGCATAGGTCCACTTGTAGGCTGCAGGAACATGAGCATGTAACCTGGGACAGTCAAGAGTCTAGGAAAAGTTGACAGTGAGACCATCTCACTCCCAGTCTCACATTCACACCACCAGATAGCATGCCAGCTTCCTCTCATGCCTCAGTCATCTTATTTTCCCAGCCCCAGGGCTTTCTTTTTTTGTACACATAGGGATTCCCAGTTGAGGGAGGTGGCTATCTGTCCAAGTTCCCTCCAACAGAGGTATCTGGTGGCTGTGGTTTATGCTGAGTAAGAGGCTGTAGTACCTTGCTGGAGGCCAAAGAGTGATGTGGGATGTCTTTCCAATTGTGAATTACTATTGGATAATAAAGGAACTATATTGGTCTATAGCAAGGCATCTTAGAAGCAGGCAGGAAATCTGACCATAGAAAAAGGGATAGGAGGGCAGAGTCAGAGATGAGCTGTTGCCCAAGAGAGTAAGATCTAATGGAACACAGGTAAAGCCACTATACATGTGGCAAGACATAGATGAATAGAAGTGGGTTAAGTTGCAAGAGCTAGCTAGCAATATGCCCGAGCCATAGGCCAAACAGCATGTAATTAATATAAGCTTTTCTGCATGTTCTTTGGGAGTGCTAGGACTCAGGGCTAGGCAGCGCTAAGCAGCTGTGGGCAGGTCCAGATCTCAGGGCTAGGCTGGGCCAGAAACCTCATACTACAAGAGGGTGATCACTGACAACTGAAGGGATCCCTGAGACTTGGAAATGTCAGTGATGAACCTGGGGAAAGCTGCCTAAGTCGGTCACCCTGTGAGGGGCACCCATAGTTTGGGTGGCAGCTGGCAGGAAAGGCATGGGTGGTGATCTGGTTCTCAATGAGTCTAGTTTTATCTAGAGTCAAAAGTCATACCTGAGCACTCATGCAACACGCTCAGCCCAAACACAGCTGGGCTACTATACGGAGAAGGGAGAGGGCAGCAGGCCAGGGAAAACCTACCCTGAAGGCTCTTGGCACTAACGTAGTCCATGCACCAGCTGACTAGAGCCATCAGTAGGCCCAGGAGCACAAGAAAGATCCAGTCTTCTCCCAGCTTCCTTTTGACCACTCGTCCCAGGCGGTGGACACAATCTAGGAAGAGGTCAGGGTAAACAGGGAGGAAAGGAGCTCTCTAGTCATTTCTCCAGGAGCAGGCAGAGATGTAGAGATGGGAGTCCTCTGTGTATTAGTCACTGCAGATCTAATTTGCAGTTGCTGTGCCTGTCTTGCCAGAAAGCACTACAACTGTACTCCTCATGAATACATGAATTTCGATGTAAAACTCTTTCCTTTGCATTGAGAAAGAAGAAACGGGGCAAAGTAATAAAGAGGTGGAGGGAAGATGCCTTTATTTACTCAGAAGAGTGCGTGTGTGTGTGTGTGTGTGTGTGTGTGTGTGTGTGTGTGTGTTGGGAGATGTGTGATGGAACATCCAAGTTACTCTCCCAAATCCCTGTACCTCCTATTCCGTATTTCTTTAATTCTTAGTCCCATCACCTTGACATTTCGAATAGTGGTCCTCATCCAAGCTGTCCACGGTAGAACTGGAGCCCGTCTTCTTGGGCATCCCCCTGTCTTGTTCCTCATATGAATATGTTTCTTTATGATGGCCATATATCTGTATGGATGAAGAATGGTCAGTGTCTATCTTGTTGAAGAGTCAGAAAGAATACATAAGATATTATGTAGACTTACATTTACAGAGAAAAAGGAAAATGTTTTGAATCTGGGCGATGAAGGTTGCTTCAGGGTACATTATGGTCATCCCGTCTCTCATATCTTTATTGACCATTCACACATTTCTATTTTACATTTTTCATCTAACTCTGCTTCTGCTCCACCACTTCTCCCAACCCAGGCATATCTTGGTCCATAGTAGCTTTCAACAAGAAACTTAACTTCTCCTTGGAAGTGAAGGTACTAAGAACTGTGCAGAAATCATACATCTATATTGCAAGCATTTCATGTATCACCCTGTGTTCTGCATGTCTCTACATTTTCCTGGCAACCCTGCATTGAATTCCTACCTCAGGATCGCAACTTAGACAAAGAGAGGAAATACTAATCTAGCTAGTCACAGACTTTATGTTTTTACAGGGCCAGATGGTGGCCACTTGCATTTTTGCTTTGGTAGGCTTGCCTGCCTTGAGACATTGGGCTTCCTTATTAAAGGAGTAGAAAGCCCATCCAGCTCACATTCCAGAGCTTTGAGACACAAACAGAACTGGGCTCAAGAAGGCAAGTTAATCTACTTTCTAATATATGCTAACTAATTGGGTCTTACCAAAAAGGGAAGGTGAACAGCCCTGTCCCCATGTTAGCATTTGTGTTGTGGAGGATGTAAGAGTGCTAATCATTTTCTGCTGGCCCCACACAGCCTACACCAACTCATCCTCTACAGCCAGGGTCAAGCCAGGCCATGTGGCTGATTCTAGGAG
Organism: Sigmodon hispidus; assembly: GCA_004025045.1. Taxonomy (NCBI): domain Eukaryota; kingdom Metazoa; phylum Chordata; class Mammalia; order Rodentia; family Cricetidae; genus Sigmodon; species Sigmodon hispidus. Next base: position 127,281 of record PVIH01002975.1, read on the forward strand.
AGCCTGGGTAAAAGAGATCTTATTTCACAATATGAGCAGCAGTTCTATGTTCCGGACCTGAGTAGGCACATACTCATTATCCTGCTCATGAGGTTAGTGACTGAGGAAAGCAACATTCCTCTTCGAACTCTACACATGACCCAAAGATAAAAGAGCACTCCCAGCTGGGCATAGTGGTGCACACTTTTAATCTGAGCACTCAGGAGGCAGAGACTTTGTGATTTGAAGCCAATCTGATCTACACAGAAAGTTCCAGGCCAATCAGGGATACACTGTAAGTTCCCATCTCAAAAAACGAACAAACCAGAAAATATTTCCATTGAAGAGCAACTATTGGAGTTGCCAGGGTACTCTGAGTTGTGGATTAGGAGAAATGAGGAAAGAGTGTGCTCTCTTTCAACACCAAGGCTGGGAAAACATTGTAAGAGCCAGGTGTATTCTGCTGGCCCAGCAGTAACCACCACACTATGGCAGCATTAGAGAAGGGCAAGAAATCAAAACCCAAATGTACAAGTAATAAAATGTCTGCAAAGTATAGAGTCCTCTAGTGTGTACAGGGCTGAGGGTGGAAACAGGGGGACAGAACCATCATCACAAAATGTTGATGACTGTTGAATCCTGGGTGCTCATTACACTACCCTAGTTTTTGTACAGTATGGTTATTTTCCCTCACAAGCATTAGACAAAGAAAACACTACATTCCTGCTTGCTTTCAAGGTAGGTTAGAATCTAGATGAATTCTGCTCCCAAACTAACTTGCCATTCCTTCCTACACAAAGCAACAGTTCTTTTAGCCAAGTGCCCTGTCAACAGAAAGTGCTCTAACTAGCCAGGTAGCAGTGGTGCACACCTTTAATCCCAGCACTTGAGTGGCAGAGACAGGCAGATCTCTGTGTATTTGAGGCAAGCCTGGTCCACACAGCAAGTGCTAGGACAGCCAGGGCTACACAGAGAAACCCTGTCAAAAAACAAAACAAAACAAAAACCAAGTGCTCTAATTGTACATTTGCTCAACTGATCAGCCTGCCTTCTCCAGAAATGTGGGACTGGGGTGAGAATGAGCTGGCTGTTCTGCTCCTGAACACACCTCCCTCCCAACTGTGGACCCACTTCCCAGAGTGGATCCTCATGACACTTGTGCTGACACCATCCATACAGCCCATGTCCAGGCTCCCAGTCTGACTCCAGAAACCATGGCCCTGTCAGGAAAACCCTTCTGAAGGCTGATCTCTTTCCCTTATACTCTTCATTAGGTTCCATTCTGCAGCCTTTGTAGTTGGGAGACATGCTTACTGTGTTATAAACTTGTAAATTTCCCAAGACAATTTCGCCTTTCCTGTCTTGAGCCCATCGTTTTCTCTTCTCTTAGCTGTCCATATACCACTGATCCCCAAACCCTGGATGGTAATTTCCTCTGGCCACAGCACATAAAGCTCCACTTTCCTAAGTGTCTATGTCTCACAGAAATCTTAAATTGTTTTATAATTAAGGTATGTGTCAGAGAATAAGCTGTAGGAGCAGGTTTTTTTTCTTTCCACCATGTGGGTCCCAAGAATTGAACTCCGTTTGTTGGGCTTGGAGACAAGCATCTCTACTCACCGAGTCATTTACTGCCTTTTAACAATTATAACATCACCCCGCCCCCAAATAAGACCCCAGGGACTCATAAAATGCTCCATCAGAATTCTATCTCCAAGTCCTTAAACTTGATACCATTTCTGTGCTCATTTTAATACTGGTTATTGCTCATTGGTAAATCATTCACTGTTTCTCCTGCTTGTCTCAATGTTTTTCTTCTGCCTTTTGTGTGTGTGTGTGTGTGTGTGTGTGTGTGTGTGTGTGTATGTATGTGTGTATCTGTGTGTGCATGTCTGTGTGTATGTGTGCATGTCTGTGTGTGTGTTTATGCATGCATCAATCCAACAGGGCATTGTGTGAAGAAACCTCATGCTGTCTGCATGTAGGTGAGGGTAGAGAAGGTCCTCATATCACTAACAGCTCCTACAAGAACCACCCTGGTTATGTAAGCATGTAAGCATGCTCTCTTCACGTCAGTGTGGCTCTGTTGGTTTCCTATAGTTTGCATAGGCCGTTAGTAAAGGCTATTTGAAAGCACACACGATTCTTAAGAACACTAAACTCATTCTTTAAAATGCTTTTGTATTTTAAACATATTCCATTTAATTTTTAAAATAAATACTGTCCCTCCTTCTCACCTTAACTCCCAGTTTTCACTAATCCTTGCCCCCATTGACACCTATCAGCTATTCCCCTCCTGCCCACAGACTTTACCTGTGTTGGGTGGGCATTGTTCCTGGGACCCATGTCCTTTCGGGGCCGGTGCTGAAGGCCCCCATTCTCTGAGGGCAGTCCATAGCTGGTACAATGTTCAAAGGGCATGTACTGGTACTGGGGGGCACTGCCCCACCAGCTTTGTTCACCCCCATGCCGCTGGGACTGGGACTGGGACCGCTCCATGTGTCCTCCCCCCAAGCCCAGCCAGGCCTTGGCCTGCTTGCTCCCACTCTCCCCCCAGTAGTTCCTTAAGCCTCTGCTTTTGCCTGTCCCCAAGGCGTCTGGGGCACCATGCCCACCTCCAGCTATTTATAGCTGTCTCTCCATCACATGACAACCCCCCCCCACTGCTACATCTGATCCTCCTGGGGTCGAAGCAGGTGTCAGTGCAGTGTGGGGGTGGGGGTTAGGATGAAAACCTATGGGACAGTCCAACAGGGGATTCCCTCTGCCAGCCAGCAACATTGTCCCTAGGAGGCTCAGAGCTCCAGGTCACTAGTCCCTCTATAAATATCATTAGGACGAGGATGAAAAATTTCCTAGTGCAATTCCTAGGCTGTGTGAACTGAGTATAGAACTTCCTTGAATACCTAATGGAGATGAGGGGAGAGTTGAAGCCACTCAAGAGTTCTGGTAGGGGCTGGAGAGATGGCTCAGCGGTTAAGAGCACCGTCTGCTCTTCCAGAGGACCCGGGTTCGATTCCCAGCACCCACATGGCAGCTAACAACTGTCTGTAGTTCCAGTTCCAGGCAAACACCAAGGCAAATAAATAAATAAAGTTTAAAAAAAAAAAAAAAAAAAAGAGTTCTGGTAACATTAGTCAGGCAACTCACCTGGGCAAGTAGCTGATGCCTCTCTGTCACTTCTCCCTGTTGGGCTGTTTTCAGTTCTGTATCTCTTAAGGGTTCAGTCTTCATCTGGACTTGAACTTTTCTGTGGCCAGCTCTTGACATACATCCCATTCCCAGCTTTCTCCTCCAGCTTTCTGTCGAGTCTGCCAGAGGTGGCTAAAAACACTGCCTTCCCCTTGATGCCACCCTTATCGCCCACTGGGCGTGGAATGTTGTGGGAAGCGGGGGTGATAGCCTTGGGTTCTGCAGGGTCTCTTATTTCCCAGACATATGTGTTAGCCCCAGCAGCAGCTTAGACCAATAGGGAGGAAGTGAGCCTCCCTTTGGAATGTGATGCCCACTGACAGCTCTGGCAGGGCAGGTAAGATAACAGGTGAGAAGAGGAAGGAGGTTGGCGTCATAGGAAAGGCAATAGTGGGAACCCGATAAAGAAGATGGAGAAGTAACATCTTTCCGAGTCAATAAATAAGATTTGATGAAGGACAAAGTACTCCATATGGCACTGCGTTTTTCCCATCAATTCTTCTAAGACATTCTTTCCCTATGAACTCATTATTCAAGAAACTAAAGCAAACTGAATTTTAGGATTCACCAGCAAAAGGTCTCTTAGGAGGTCCAAGTTCAGGGACTAAAGGGTATGGACACTGATTATGACCTAAGCTAATGGAATTGCTCACAGTGGGAAACAAGATATCATAAAGAGTATCATTTCTTTTGCATTAACAAATTTAATTTTTATTGTCATTATTTTTAATTACATGTCTGTGTGAAGGTACACATGAGTATGGTGCCCAGGAGTCCGGAGGAAGTTGTCAGATCTCCCTGCAGTTAGAGTTATAGCAATTGTGAGGGACCCAACATGGGTGCTGTGGATCCTCTACAAGGGCAGGAAGTTCTCCTAGCCATTGAGCCAGCTCTCTGGCCTGTAAAAAACAACCAAACAAAAAACAACAAAACCCCAAAACATTAGTTCTGTGTGTGTGTCAGAGACAGAAAGAGGGAGAGAGACACACACACACACACAGAGAAAGAGAGAGACAGAGTCAGAGGACAACTTCTGGGAACTGATTCTCTCCTTCCACCATGTGGATTCCTGGGCTTGAACTCAGGTCATCCAGCTGCAAGTGCCCTTACAAAGAGTTGTCTTGCTGGCCCAACAGTACCATTTCTAGGTGTTATGTATCATTTATCAAAGGGAAATCTACATGAAAAGCACAGTGACATTGCCTCACACCTGTTAGGATGGCTGACACCACAGACAAGTGTGGCAAGCACAGGTGAGGATGCAGAGAAAAGGGAACTGCTGGGTACAAAGAGTAAGAGAAACTGTCATGGACCTTATGGAAAACAGGAAGTTAGCAACAGAGCTTCTGTATGACTCAGCAATCCTACTTATAAGGAGGAAAACAACGCACCGTCTCTCAGATATGTGTTCTTTTGTTCACTGTGGCATATTCACAACAGCCAAGATACAAAACCCACCTCTACGTCTGTCAACAGGAGAAGGCATAAAGCAAGTGTACACACATGAGTCAGCAGCAAAAAGACACTTTCTTTTAGACAATGCTAAGATGTCAGACATATTCAAACACTGTGCATGCTATTTATATGCAGGATCATAACACATACAAAGTCAAAAACTGTAGGCTGAGATGGAATGGGCTTTCGGAGTCCTGGGAAGATGATGGTCATGGGCACACTTGTTATTCAGCTCTTGAGTTTTAGAGAGCTAGAAAATATGGTGGCTACAGTTAGCAGTACTGTATTGTATACCTCAAGTCTGCTAAGGGTAGGTTTCAAGTGTGTACACATCTACACATAGGTTATGTGAGGTGATAGTTAAGAACCTGGATCTTGGGGATCATTTCACAATGTATATACACTAGGTTGTGTACCTTGACTACATATACCATTTCTAATAGTCAATTATATACCCATAAAGCTGAAAATAATAAATATGCCCTTTCTAGAATCAGCTCTGAGAATACAAGGCTTACAATCCACCCACAGAGACTACACATGAGATGAAGATAACAGAAAACTGAGCAAGGGATTCCTAATGAAGAACACAGACTATATATTCTTGGAGGGCTTCTTCCATTTGTGGAGCTTGGCTCTCTGAAGGTGTCCACCTTCTGTAGCAAACACTCAGACACAAGTATCCCTGCGTATGTTAGTGCCCGAAAGCAGAATAGTGTGGTCATGGACTGAGATCTGAAATCAGAGACTAGCACGGACTGCAAGATGTTTTCAGCCCACCAAGCTGAGTGGGGAGGCATGTGGTCCTCAGGAAAAGTTCTAACTGCAATTGTTAAGACTCAGATTCTCAAAGCAGAAGCATCAACATATATAGGCTACTAGTGCTGGACTGCAAGGATTTAAGAGTTAAATAGCTTGTTCAAACTGAGAGTAGTTTAAATTCCATATTACAAGAGAATAAATGTGAACTATGCCCACCCATTACTCCAACATCTTGTTGGGCTCAGTGCTTAGGTTCTGAGTTGGAGGGCCCCAAGTTGGGCTATGGGTAGTCCTGCAAAGGTCCTAAGTTTGGAAACAAACCCCTAAGCAAGCATGTGTGTGTATTCTTCTAGTTTCAAACCATTTCCTGTGGTCCATGATACTATACTAGGATTAAAAGGTGTATTTACTAGATGGAACTATAAGTTAGCTGTGTGTGAGATTTGTCTTTTAGCATCCCTACCAACAATTTTAAGAACAGATTTTCTTTGTAGGTTATGCTCGCTTTCCAGCTCCAACCTCTACTAGCTTAACCTAGGGCAATTAATATGGCCATAACTTAGCAGTACTGGGGACTAAAGTGCTTATCAACCCTCTTCCATGCCACACTGGGCTTCATTCTCTCTCTCCTTTTAAGAATCCTTGGTTTTCTCCCATGCTCTGCAGATTAGGCCCTTTGTTTTTCTCTTGTTTCACACATTATTTTCCTGACATTGTCACTTTTAATCCTTACAGTGATTCTTTTAACTCAGACTCTTTCCTTCCTTTTATGTAAGGGCAAACAGAGACTGTCAGCTACTTCAGCCAGTGTCTCAGCATCATCAAAGGCAGCACCATCATAAAATCAGACCTATAAGATTTAAGAGGACATGCCCTCAAACCTACCTTTCTGTTTTGATAGCTCAGTCTGTGAGCCTCACTGTTTCTCCTAGGGATAAATGGGGAAGGGACTGCAGGGAAACCTGCTCCCAGCTAAGTGCCTGCAACAGTCAGTCCAGCAGCCATAGACACCCCCTCCCCTTCTTACAGGCTTGCTCTCAACAAGGTTGCATTTCTTCCTGTTTTCCTTTCCTGTCTGAGAAAACAGGATGGGGAAGGGCAGCAGAGGACAGCCCCCACCTTAGGGAGGGGGATAATTTTAGAAGAGAATCCCCTGGCAGAGGTAAGTGGGGGAAGGGAGGAGAGCTGTGAAATCCAACCTGACACCCTTATTCAAGGGCGGGTGGGAAGGACATGACTCCAGCTCAGGCAGGCACTGCTCTGTAACTCTCCAGCAAACCACACCTCCTGTGTCTCTGCAATCTTGAAAATGGGTACCTATGTCCAACTAACTTGTAGAATTTTATGTCCACTCTCAGTTGAACTACTTGTTTTTCTGTGGCACTCTGGCCAGTCTCCCCCATCCTATGCTCCTTTGCTGCCCTCTCTGAAGACATGCTTTGACTCAGCTGGTTGACAGACACCCGTCACCCCCTAGCAGCTTTCCACAGCTCTTTACTCTCCAATGCTCCAGTACTTTCCTGCTTCTCACAAACCTCCATAGCCACAACCCAAACTCCGGCCTCTCTAGGCATGCACTCAACTTGAGCACAGTGCTTACATCTTTTAATGATCAACCTACAATTTACTAAATTTGTCTAGTTTGAAATATATTAAATCTAATTTGAGCCAAATGAAGAACAGAATTCCAGTATCGCTCTTTTAGCCCTACCTGTTATTTCAGCTTCTGTCCTAGCATCTAATAAGCCAGAACCACTGCTACTTTTTCCTCTATCTCATCTCAACATGAGAAACCCAGGATTATGCCAATGAAGACAGGCCCATATCTGAAAGACAGCAATAGCAAAATAGGGGAGATTTCTTGTGAGGGGAAAGAAATGATGCAGTGTAAGGAGCTAAGGAAATACTCAAGCTTTCAAAGACTGAGCATCTACAAAAACAGACACCAGGCATACATCAGTAGTAAGTATCAACATTTATTTGGCACCTGATGGCAATACAAAATCTTGGCAGTGAGAAGTGTGAAGATACTACTACTCAAATGTACATATCCTATACTGACCAAAAGGCAGAATGTGGCAGCAAATCTTCAAACCACCTGGTTCATTCAACAAACATTAATTGAGCACCTCAACTACCACAGGCCTCAAATATGCTGGGCACCATGGGGATGTGAAGAAGTTGATATGTCTTCAAATGGTTTAAAAACAAACAACAAATCAGTAGATAAAAATAAAACACCTGAAAAAAAACCAGAAGAGTACAAATACTAAGTAAACTGTATACTATAATAACAATTTAGAAATTGCTAAAAGAAAAGAGTTAGCTGCTTGCCTCCTTCCTTTATTCAAGAAACATTTATTGGAGACCTACTAAGCTTCCGGTACAGGGTGTACAGTAAGAAACATGGTTTCTGCTCTCTGGGAGCTTTCAGCTTTTTGGGGAGGTATCAGCTAGCGAAGCTCCTAAGTGCCATTACAACTGCTGTAAGCTCAATAAAGGGCCACCATAATTTGGGCAGAAGACGGTTCATGGATGGCAGGTTGAGAGGCCTCCACTAGACTCCTAGACTCAAGACTCAGATATTATCCTAAGGAAGAGCTCAAAACACCTGCGACACTGACATGAGGAACTGACAGTGGCTGGATCATAGTGAAGATTCACCATTTATTGAGATCCAAAGGAAGGTAAGGCCCAGATCTCATAAACTGGGGTAAGGATTTGAATTTTAGATGAGGTATAACTGAAACTACTGTTAAGTGGAGAATAAACTGGAAGAGATGCAAAAATGTAAAATGTTTTAAAGAAATGTAAAAGGTTTTAAAGAATAAGAGAGTTGCATAAAAGCAGAGAAGAGCTTCTAGGACTATCATCTATGGTACTCTCCTCACTAACACAGAGACAGTGAGAAGGGGTAATGGCTCATGAAACTGAAGGCTGAAGGAACTGTTTCAGCACAAGATGCAGCACGCATCCTACAAAGGAGAGGACTCCACAGACTTGGCAGAAGCAGTGAATGGAAGCAAAGTAAAGAGAGGAATCAGTGCAAAGCAAACTTGATGTACAGCAGATAAAAAGTGGTTTAACTACACAGCAGAAGTCACAGGAAGGAAGGACCTTCTGGTGACAGGTGATAGTGTGAAGCATAGCATGTTCACTTGTCACTGCATTTTTATATTCAATTGCCCTGGAAGGTTCATTTCAGTGACAATTCAAATAAAGCATGACCAGCGAAATTCCTACAACTTCCAGTGTCACTGTGTGCAGACGTGAGGCTCTGTTCAAGGTGTGAGTGCACAGAGCACAAAGGAGCCAAGGTTAAGCTGACAAGATGCTCCTTCACCTCGGGCCTACACTCAAAGGTATGCACAGGAACTTCTGCTCACAGTATCAGGGTCTAATTTTCATTTGCCTCATCATGACAGAAGAACATTAAATTGGGACATTTTCCAAGTCTTCACTGTGAGACAAATGAGGTTGTAGATAGAAAAAAAAAGTTAAGAGATGATCTCTGAGATACCTTAACTGATGTAAAAAAAGAAATGACCAAAGTAACCCTAAAAGCCCTGGGAACAGAAATATCAAACATTGAGAAACCCACATGCCCTCTCCCCACAACAATACTGTGTTCACAATTTCATTTCCCAGGATCTTGGGCTGTAGCCAAAATGCTTCTGGCAACAAATCCATTCAGACCTGGCTCTACAGGAAGAGAACATCACACTGGAAGAGCTGTCCTTAAGGTTCATACCCAAAGATGGAGATGGCCGACAGGAAATAAGGCTGGGAAAGTCTCATATCCCTGAGGGGGTAGAAAAAGAAACCATCCTGAAGAGAAGGCTCCATTGTGCCCCCAGTGGTCCAGTGGCCTCCAACTGCATGAATAGCGGGTGGCATCACGTGGGTGGGTGGCCTGGGAACAGGTAGAGCTGCCGGCAAAGAGTACTACAGTACTCAGACATCTCCTTGCATCGGTGGAATTCTGTGCCAGGGGCGTAGCCTTCACGCTCCTTGATAAGGGCATTCACCTGGGAAGGCAGAACCAATGGTCCAAAGTCTAAGATCACTTTGTGCTTTCATGATACAGACCAATAAGAAGGATAGACTAATAAGTGTACAAGGCAAGAAGGAAGGACACTGGAGACACAGAGCCTTGTAGCTCCATATGGCACTGACTTACCTTAACTAGCATGTCGGCCACATGCATGTCACAAGCTCTTTCAGAGAAAACCTGCGTGAGTGCTTCAATGTACCAGGAACCCCGTTTGGTGTTCCGCATGGCAGCAGTGCCTACAACCAGGGGTGTGAAGGTCATGGGTAATTCTCACAAAGACAGTCTCCTATGGCCTTTTCTACCCTCCCTAGTCAGAGACCTTGGTAAGAAAACAAAATAAACCCCAGTCTAGGTCGGTATAATCTGCATTCATATTGTCTCTCAAAATACCTTTTAGGCAAGCATAGCCACATATCATGTCTGAGCGAGTAGGCAGTCTCATCTTCATTAATTCTTCTTTGCCAGCATCACTCTCCTCACATCCAGGGGATTGTGGGTCATTCTTTCCATCTTGTTGGTCAACGCCTCGATCTGTCTCATCTATAAAAAGACCAATAGAAGAGATGTTAGAAATCTCATCTTTTATAGACTGTCATAGGTATAACCAAGGTCCCTATAATCTCCACTGAAGAGTCATTTTCAGCTGTTGCTCCAACCTATGGCTAATGAATTTAAAAAAAAAATTTAAATTATTACTTTCTAAACACACATCCACTGCTCAAGGGGTAACTTCTAAAGGCCAGACACATGCACCTATATAGGTCAGAACATGTCTCATTCTGCTTAAGGGCAAAATGCCAAATTAAGTACTCCTTGCAAATGGAGATAGAAATCACATTAACTTGTTCACTTAGTAATGTAGAGAAACAACACTTTTTTTTTTTTGGCTGTATTAGACAATAAAGTAGTGATATTTAGTCTTATAAGAAAAAACAAGTCAACTTCAAACTGTTACTAATTAAAAAACAAACAAAACCTATGTGACTAAGTGTGATAAGAGGTTTTCACACTTTAAAGCTTTTTTAATATAACAAACTATTTGTTTATTGCATTTATAAGACAAATTATAGCAGGCAGCAAGATTAGGAGTGCAGAACTTAGCATTAGAAAAACCTCAGTATTTTTTCCTACAAAAAGGACAACTAATAACAGGCTACTGTTTCCTTTCAGATTGGGCAGGAATCACGGCTGTACAAGAGCTAGAGTGAAGGTGCACAGGTCAGCACAGCATCCCTAAGGGCCCTTTCATAGCACTTCCTGTGTAAGACTCTCAAGAGCAGAACCAAGTGATGGGACAATTCATTGACTCAAAAGCATTTCTTTTTCTTAAATTAAGCATTGTGCATCGACACTGTCTTCTACTAAGATCTAAGATTAGGGGCATGCTGAGTTCAAACAAAGGAGAACAAAACAAAAAAAGCCAAACTCAAAACAAACAAAAATAATAATAAAAAAACAACAAATCATGCTCGGACAAGTTCAAATTTTCAAAGCAGTGTCAACTTTGAGTCTCACTTTAATGGACTGGACAGGCACAAGATTCAAACGACTCCAGAAAAAAAGCCATTTTTCGATCCAGACCTAGCACTGCATACAATTCTGAGGTGGAAAGAAAATGGCCACTAATGTTTTATTTTGTTGTTACTGCCTCATAAGCAGTCTAGGTCAGGCTAAGCACAACCTTTAAAAGATGCAGAGTTTGCCTCTTGTCTTTGAGATTCAGGCCTATTAATCAACCTCATCTTCTCTTCACAACTGATTCTATATTATTGCAATTTTTAGATCTAATTTTATAACTTTTAAGTGCTACTGTGTGTAAAGCAGTGCTCTGGGCTTGGGGAAACATCTATGAATGAAAAATGCTTGCCTTTCCATGCTCTTTTCTTGGTGCAGTTCCCTGCCATGCTAACTTCCATGGAAAAATGCATCACACTGTTTCATAGTTAAACTCCCCAAGGTATTATCTGTTGATGCTCAAAATCTCAGTTGTGACTGAAGACTTATAATTAGCTGGAACAACTGCCTGTGATCAGCCACAGCTCACTACATTGCTTACAGAGAGGCTGAGCTTTTTAATCTGCGCACTGTGGATATATTACATAATGAGGACATTATATATGTGTGTGTATATATATATGTGTGTGTATGTATATGTGTTTATATATATATATATATATATATATATATATATATATATATATATACACTGTATGACTAGCAGGTAAATCTTATATTGTGCTGGTCATGCTGCACCATCCCCTTTTCAGGGAAAGACTCTCTCCACATTGTGTAATAGCATGTACACATGGTCCAAGTTAAATCTTTCCCTAGACATGACTATCTCTTCAAACTAACCTCAGATAAAATGGTCCACTATTAGTGTATACTCTTTACTCAGAGCTATTGCACAAATTTCACCCTGCATGAGTACTAGCCTCAAGCTCACCTTCACATATACTTTCTTTAATTTCCTGAGTTATTGTCTTCCACTTCTGTGATGTCATTTACAGCCCTAGTAACACTACAGGACCTTAAAATGTACTCCGTGGTGACCCGGTGGGAAACATAATGCACCTGCATGTTTGGATAATGTGAACTTTACCCCAAACTGTCAGGAATTTGAGGATGCTGACCACGTTGTAACAGCATCTGTGCAGATTTGCCAAGAGCCAGGTACAAGTGAAGTAAGCACTTAAATGCACATTCATTAGTCATCACAACAACTTAAATAAATTTTATATACTGGGGGATAGAGAGATGGCTCAGTGGTTAAGAGCACCGTCTGCTCTTCCAGAGGACCCGGGTTCGATTCCCAGCACCCACATGGCAGCTAACAACTGTCTGTAGTTGGAACAGGCAAATAAATAAATAAATAAATAATTTTATATACTGACTCCCCAGAGTTCATAAGAAGAAATGGAAGTGGCGGGAAGTGATGTTCTCTAAATTCACATAGTTATCAAGCAGTAGAGTCACAATCTGATTCCAAATTTAGACTACTGTTTCTTCTAGATGAGAAGGAGACCTGTGTGTCTTCTGAGCCACGTTACACAGGCCTGGCTCTTAAAGAGGCAGGAGAGACTGCATGCAAGAAAGAAGAGGATGGAAGCAGCTCAGGAGAGTCCGAGGCAGACATGGGTTCTGTACTGTTCTCCTGCATGCTCCGAGAATAGTAAAGAAAGGAAGCAAGTATGTGGGAGCGTGAACACGGCAGAAACAGAAAATGGAAAAGGGATAAGAGAAAAAGATTTGGAAGAAACAAGCAGAAATCCTTAACTGGAATGAGAAACCAAAAGAAGTACATTGCAGTTAATAGCAGAGAAGAGTCCAGGTTCTTAGAAGGGCAGATACTGGCAAGAGAGTCCTGAAGAACCGGATGTGGAGGTGTACAGAGCTGGTCAGACTGAGAGCCATGGGCTGCCCAAGTCCTAGCACACCCCATGCATTGGGAGACACTTACAGAGCAAGAGAGGCGGTGGCAGCAGTGAACAGAAGGAGGTGCCCAAGGGATCCAATAGCACCTGAGAGGAGCAAACAGGAAAGTGAGAGCTGGTGGAGGCTGCCCAGGAGCCACCACCCAGATGCTGGTTTGCCAGGGCACTCACCTCCACGGCATGCTTGGATGAAGAACATTTTCGGCTTGTTCTGTAGACTTGGACAGTTAGCATTGTCAAAAAGTCGAAAAACCTCTTGGAGCTACCAGAAACAAATGAGGGAGAGGGGAAGTTAGGTAGCCAGTGAGACCCCTTAAAGTCCAAACTTACAAATGCAGCCATCACCTAAAAGGTAGGATGACAGCTGATCTTGTCAACTTGACTAGATTTACAATCCCTTAGGAGACACATCTTGGTGTGCCTATGAGGGCTCTGAATTCCCAAAAGGAATTTATTGAGGAGGAATGACCAGGAGCCCAGACTGAAAAAAGGGTTTGGGGGACAAAGCCTGATATGCCGGCATCCCTTCATCTATGCTGCGTTATCTCCCCAAATGCAAGGATGTAGCCTTGTGCTCCTGTCTCTAGGGAGAGCTGGCTTCCTTGCCATGGTGGATTATATGCAAAAAGAGAACCCAAACCAACTGCTTCTCCCTTAAGTTGGTTCTTAAGTATTTGGTCTTGTCCCAAGAAAACCAATAGTGAAAACTGATGCCAAGAGACTGGGGTCAACCAAGTGTTAGCCTTCTACATGGTTTATAGGCCTTTGGAGCTAATTTGCTAGAGAAACATCAGTCTGAGGCTGCAGGCTAGACAGCCCTAGAACAGTGTAAGCAGGGCTTCACAGACCATTAATAAGTAGAAATCCAAGAGACCAAAGTGCTAAGAAAAACACAGACCCAGGCTAGGCTCAAGAGATCACAGAATAAAACAAGGATTTAATAAGAACTCAGCTTTTTTTCAGCTCTGGTGAGAAATATGAAAGCAATCTGTCCATATCCTGAAAACTTGAGGTTGAATTTAAAATAATAGACTAATTTGTTTAGCATATTTTAGCATACTATTCAGGCTATGTCACATGGTTATTGTTCACTAAATTTACCCACATTTATAGTGAGTGAAGTATACCACATAAAGATACAAAAAAGCAGTTTTATAAAGAAAGGTTCTTGAGTTTGATCGTAAGTTAAGAACAGTATAGGAGTTCTTTATTTTTTATTTATTTATTTTTTACCAGAACTCCTTAGATTTCCAATGTCATAGATCCTCATGGACTACTGAACCCAGTGCTAGATATACAGGAGACAGTTCTTTTAGAGCTCTTGAAGCATAATTTGAACTCTGCACTGGACAATAAGAAAGGTACCTTGGGGAAAATATCCCAACCAAGAGAGTTCCAAGATTGAGGGCACAACCATCACAGAAAGAGTACCTGAAAAAAAAAAGATACTTACGTGTACCCTGCTGGATAAAGGCTACCCAGAAAGTATTTACCAAGGTTCAGCTTAAAGCACAGAGGCTGCTATAGCTAGGGCTCAAGAGGGTCAGGGTGCATCAGAGTGAGGTGAAATCACTTGCATTGAGGCTAGGCAATGTGTGGCCTCAGAAGGGCTGGACACCTGAATGGAACTCCTTAGTAGATGAAAACCAAGGTGAAATCTAAGATGTAAATGGAGACCCCTCATAATGGGGGAACCAGAAACACAGAAGCTGTCGGTACCAAGTGGAGCTGGCCCCAAAGAGCCCAAATAAACCATATGCTAGAGCTGGAAAGGTGAGCTCTTATATTAGCTGAAGCAAATGATGCAATAAGGAACACCAGATGCTGAGCATGAAGCTTTACTGAGCATGAAGCTTTAAGGCTTGGCATTCACACAGGACCGTTTCAGTCCTGTTTTTATCCACTATTCTTACTATGACTCCATGTCTTTTCCTTTTGGAACAGAGATGGTTACTCTGCCATTGTATACTGAATATAATTGTTTGTAATACTTTAAGCCTATCCTGTTGAACAGTGTTGAAACAATTAAAACTTAGGAGATTCTTGGAGATATATTTTTTACCATGAGATGCACATTAAGTCTTGAGAGAACCAGGGACAGGTTATGTTTTAAAAATCATGTATTTAGTTAGGTATCTTATGACAGGACTTAAAATCAACAACAGTTTTTCTATTTTTAAAAACTGACTTTTTATTTATGTGTGTGACTGCACTATTTTATATGCACTATGTGGTTGTAGCTAGAGGGTATTAGACATTGTGCAACTAGAATGACAGACTGTTGAGCTGCTTGATGTGGGTACTGGGAATGGGACCTGGGTCTTCTAAAAGAGCAGTAAGAACTCCTAACTGCTGAGCTATATCTCTCTAGCCCCTAGACCAGTTACTTAAACTACAGGTAACAACTTCATGTGTGGTCTAAATGTGGGGTTGTCAAAACATTTATCAAAAGGTTTCTGCATGAACAGTGGCCAACAATTTAGACAATATCAAATGCATAGTGAATCAGAGGTGTTTCTGTTAGTGCTTGTTGGTGTTTCATTGTGTGACATCATTTCAGCCTTAGTTCTGAACTTGCAACATAGACACACTATGCACTGCATGTGCCAGCAAAGCTGCCTTAAATACCCAGTTTAGATTTGTACTTACAGTGTCTTTACTGGACATACAACATTTTCTCTTTAAAGAAGCATAAAAGTTGGGGCTGGAGAGATGGCTCAGCGGTTGAGAGCACTGACTGCTCTCCCAGAGAACCAGGGTTCATTTCCTAGCACCCATATGGCAGCTCACAACTGTCTGTACTTCCAGGCAAACCACCAAGGCAAATAAATAAATAAATAAGTTAAAAAAAAAAAAAGCATAAAAGTCTAATTATAGAAAACGCACTTTCAACTGGGGGGTGGTGGCATATGCCTTTAATCCTAGCCCTTAGGAGACAGAGGCAAGTGGATTTCTGTGAGGTCGAGGTCAGCCCGGTCTACAGAGTGAGTTCCAGGATAGCTAGTACTGTTTCACAGAGAAACTCTGTCTTGAAAAATAACAAAAAGAGGGGCTGGAGAGATGGCTCAGTGGTTAATAGCACTGACTACTCTTCCAGAGGACCAGGGTTCATTTCCTAGCACCCACATGGCAGCTCACAACTGTCTGTAGTTCCAGTTCCTGGCAAATAAATAAATGTGTCTTTTTTTTTTTTTAGATAACAAAAACAAAACAAAATTTCAATATTTTTCTACCATCACTCTTCAGCACAGACATATAAGACTGGTAATCTTTGGACTGTACTGTGAGAATGTTTGATTTTTAAAAATTGTTGTTTAAACAGTAGGACTGAGTTTTATAAAAAAAAAAAATAATAAATACATTTTTGGCTTGGGATTAGGACAGTTTTTTCCACAATTTTTCAAATAGTCCAAAGCATACATCTGTCATTTTGTGCTATTTATTCACATGAAAGCAGTACAATTATAGCATTGATGATTATAAAATAAAAAATTAATCAGCTCTAAAACAGTTAAGATGTTCTATGTCTGTCGGTATTACATATTCAGCGGACATGGTTTGACAAGTGCCTCATGTCTCCACTGCCATGATGAACTGTATCCCTTCAAACCATGAGCCAAAACAACTCTTCCCTCTGCTTCCTGTCAGGTATCTGGTCACAGCAAGGGAGAAGGAGCTAATACAGATAGACAGGCAGGAGGCAGAATGACCTATTTTCAAAGCTCAGTTTCCACACAATTGTACGCACCTGAAGTAGTTTGCCATCCACGCCGTAGATGCCACCTTCCACCCCGTGTGAAAGGAGTGCCACGATGCAGGAGTCTGTGACCCGGTGTGCAGGCAACTGTGCAAAACTCTGAAGTTTCTCTTGCATTTCCTAGAAGACAAAGACACCAGCTAGTGTTGTTGTTTACTGCACTCAGCATCAATATAGACGCTAACTTCTCATTTGTTTGAAAGAAACTCCACATACTGAAGATAATAGTGTTTTTCTGTATATTCCTATAATCGTTGATAAGGTACAAGCTCTCTGAAAGGCTAAAGAAAACTGCACTCACAAAAAAAATGCACATGATTTCAGACATCAAATTCTCTGAATATGGAGTCATAGGTTTACTAAACTAGGTGAGAACTCCAGAATTAAAGTGAATTACTAAAGAAGCTACACAGTGTGTGTGTGTTTATGGGGGAGATAGCTCAGTAAGTAGGGTGCTTGTCATTAAAGTCTGAGGCTTAGAGCTTGTATCCCAGAACATGAATACTGGGTGGGCATAGGGTGTGCCTGTAATTCTAACATCTGGAAGGCAAACATGGGGGAATTCCTAGAGGAAGCTGGCTAGCTATTAGTTACACTGGAAATCTCCGGGTTCAACTGAGAGACCTTGTTTCAACAGTAAGGAAGAAAGTGATCAACTACTCCTGACATCAACTCTAGGACCTCTAAATGCTCACGCACACATGTGCACAAGTGAACAAAATACATAAACATTAAAAAACATCATACGTCAATTCATTTTATTATGATATGAAGGAAATGTTATGAAGATAAATTTGTTTCTGGGCAGAGCAGTCACAGCACACAGCCTCACACTTACCACCCCTCTACTCTGAATAAGCAGCTCACTTGTGAATGTAAAACATGTGGTTTCCCAAAGCAGTGACCTCAACACCACTCAAGAGTTTGTGCAAAACATGAAAGGCTGAGCTTTAGCAAACTGTTTCATAAACTCTCCCACTAATTCTAGTATTTCAAAGTTTAAGAGTTGCTAATCAAAGCCAGGCATGGTGTAACGCACCTTTAATCCTAGTACTCTGGAGACAGAAGCAGGAGGATCTCTGTGTCAGCCTGGTCTACAGACTGAGTTCTAGGACAGACAGGGTTGTTACACATAAAAATTCTGTCTCCAGAACCAACAAACCAAAGAGTTGCTAATCTATCTGCTTGAAAATACATGGGTTTTGTTTCATTTTGTATTTTAAAGACAGGGCCTTACTATGTAGCTCAGTCTAACCCAGAACTTACCATGCAGCCCATACTGGCTGTGAACTCTCAATCCTCCTGCCTCAGTCTCCTAGGCTAGAGCAGGGAACATAAACACTCCTTTTCATACCTGGACTGTTTGGATATTTCTGCTTGGTGAAATTGGTTTTGGTGAGAAAGCAGAGATTTTTCTGGGTTAAGTAAAAGCAATTCATAACATAGTGTATGTTTATAAAATATAAACTTGCATAAGAATGAGTAACAGTGAGTGCTTTGCAGAGTCTAGTTAATTTTGCTTGAAAAATGTGATAAAAACTATATATAATATACATTATATATATTTTGCCATTTGAAACTTGCTGATTATCAGTAAAAAGGAGGACTATAAAGCTGAGAACATATATGCTTTGTAACTGAATGCAAAATAAATCATTCAACAAATGTAGATTAGTTGAGTAGATTTTTCTACAAGTGACATACCTTAAACTATGACTTGCAATTTTTTTAAATAAAAGTATAGTACTTCTATAAATAGCAGGTTTGTACCTCTTGGGTATGCTTTGGCTGCAGGCTGGAGGCCATATGAGGAGTATGCCATCTATAAATAAATGCAAAGCTATATAGATAGCTGCCATTTTTCAGGTATAACCCATACAGTAGCTTTACATTCTCCTAGCCATCTGTAACCCAAATGTAAATTAAAAAGCAACAGCATATGGTGAGAGTAAAGCTTACCACTTTAAAACACACCTTCATTTCTTAATATGCTAAACTGTGATTCAAGAGTCAAGTTACCTCCCAAGGTAGATACAATTCGCATTTGAAAACAGACACTGAATACATAATTGAGTGGTAAAAACACTAGTGTTCTCTTCAGCACCAACAACAGAAAACAATTCTCTACAATTAATTATACTATTTGTTTGAAGGGCATTATCACTAGTCAAAAAGGATTGATAATGATAAAAAAGGAGGATGTTAGATTTCTTGGACCTGTTTCTGTGCTTGCCACATAATCATATGATAAAAGCAGTCTTTAGAGAAGCCCTACAGCAACCAGGCATTCTGCACATTCCCCTTCTGCCTAGGTTGTCTCCCTCTGAAGCCTCTGTAAGCTCCACCTACTCTGTCTACTCTTCTGATCTCATCGACTCAGATGGTTTTGACTTTCACCTCCTTTAAGAATAGAAGCTCCAGCTGTATTAGTGATACAGGAGAAACAAACTCCATGATGTTGAGAGCTCACTCCACACCTACCTTCAATTCAGAACATTAAATCTGTGTTTCTGCTAACAGCTCTCAAATGACAAGGTGCTCAAAATTTGGCTTCACTGCAATTCAGGTGACAGAAAAACTTGGAAATAAGAATTCAGAAGCCATTGGTGAATCTGCTTTAGATATAGCCTAAATGGAAATGGTCTATAGAAAGTTATAGTTCATGGACTCCTAAGTCTCCCAATGTTTCAAAAAATAGCAGCATTCAACTATATTAGAGACACCGTACTGAATCCTTTCATCAGGCATCTTAGATCCATTATCAAACATACTATTTAGAAAACCATGACAAAATAGTTTTCTAAAAAATTGTAAGAAACAGACAGACCCTTCCCTTAGAAAACAAATACAGCACAAATCTGATTGAGTGACCGTCCAATGCCCTCAAAAGTATATGAGGTGGACAAGCTACCTACTTCAGCCCCTTGGACGGTGGAAAGTTGCTCTAGCTATAACTTTTGTTTTTCCTAGTGCAGGGAATTAAATTCAGGGCTTTGCATATGATAGGCAATTGCTCTAACCACTGAGCACAATCTCAACTCCCAGCCATGGCTTTGAAGCAAGAATAGACCTATTTTAAATGGGCAATTCTGGGCAAGCTGGCAAGAGTACCATGCCAAGAATGGCACGGAGGAACCTAACAATGAAACTGGCCACACCCAAAGCATAGCAAATACATAACTCTTCTCATAGGCGTGGGCAGCCAAGATGACCACAACAAACTCTCAACACAAAAACCATAATTCTCTACCTCAAGGGGTCAATGGAAATTTTTATTTTTTTGAGACAGGGTCTCATGTGGCCTGGGCTACTCTTCAGTTTACTATGAAAAGAAAGCTGGTCTTAAACTTTAACTCCTGATTCTCCTGCCTCACCAAGGCTTAGAATTTTAATTGCACCTCTGATAAGCCCAGTGACAACGTTTAAAAACATACTATAGAAAAAAAAGTTCAGAATAATATAGAAATAAGTTATTATCAATTTCAAAATAGAAATCATAAAAGTAGCAAAGTTACCAGGGAAGCTCAGAAACAAGTCAGTGAGTAGCCCACAACAAAATGTCGTCTAGGAGCAACCTACCCTCAAACAATCCAACAGACTTAATCAGACTTTCACTAAATAGTGTTCACATATATTCTTCTACTTTCAAGAACTAATCTGTCGGGGCTGGAGAGATGGCTCAACGGTTAAGAGCACCGTCTGCTCTTCCAGAGGACCCGGGTTCGATTCCCAGCACCCACATGGCAGCTAACAACTGTCTGTAGTTCCAGTTCCAGGCAAACACCAAGGCAAATAAACAAATAAAATAAAGTTTTTAAAAAAAAAAGAAAAAAAAAAAAAAAAAAAAAAAAAAAAAAAAAAAAAAAAAAAAAAAAAAAAAAAAAAAAAAAAAAAAAAAGAACTAATCTGTCAAAAGTAATATAAACAATAACTGGGATCTTAAGTAACAATATCAACGATGAAGTAAATGCCTGCGTAGCCTGATTTATAAATATCCTTTCAGAGTTTGTTTGGAAGAATCTCAGTGTCTCATCACTTCCTGAGTGACTGGGAGTCAAGTTTCTGAACACATAAATGTGGGAACCCAACCCTGGACTATGGAACTCCATGAAAGTACAGCTACCCTGAGACACCAAGGTTCAGACGACTAGCCAGCCCAGCTTCTTTTTACTACACTTCAGGAAGCAGGACAACAGAGTTATGGAGAATCATCTAGCACACACAAGAGAAACAGAAGCACCTAGCCCCGAAGTGCAGCCCATTCTCTGATTTACATGTCAGTGTTTCTAGCCTCAGGTACCTGTGCAGTCTGGTCATGTAGAACATGGACATTATAGCCCAAAAGCTTGAAGAGGGTGACTAGAGTATTGTGGTCCACATCCCCTCCAGAGCGAAATTCCAGGTCTTTCTCTCCAGTGAAGTGCACATTACTCAATACCAGCGCCAGGCCACGGGGTTGAGACTGCAACCTATAGGCCTAGGAGGAAAAGGCCAAATAGACCATGAGCTTCTTGATGACAGGCAATGTGGTTACCCCATGAGATCAAGCATTTCAAAACACAACCCAAACAACAACCATTTTCCCCTAAGAAGACAGCTCTGCAAATCCACCCTCCACTATTTTTTCGCCATACCAGGTAAAAAGAAATGCCACAGAAGGCATCAATCAACAATGACTTTCTAACAAGGCAGCAAGAAAACATGCAAACTAGGATCAGAAGAACAGGAAAAGTCTCTCACTCCCCACCTCTCCATGAAATTATGCAAACTCACCAGCTGGTAGTGTGCCTGATAAAACTCAGGAGTGCATGGCTTCACCTGAAGGCAGGGAGGACCATCACCATTATCTAAGGAGTGTTCCATAGTACCTGTGGTAGGAAGAATGCCAAAAGCTAGTATACATTTCAGCATTGCTCCTTATAACTCCATTGATTAATCATTTTAGCTGAGGCAGTCCTTTAAACTGAGGTTTTAATGAACATTGTTCTTGTTTCTCCAGCACATAAGCCCCACTATGGGCTTCTGAACATCACTGGGCCCCCACTTGTGACTTGAGACAGAAGATACTCAACTCGCAGAATTATGGAAAGGACGTCTGAGATAAGCCTGGTTTTAATCACCTCAGTATAGATAAGACAGCCCTGAGTATAGTAACCCTTTGTTGTTTGGCTTTAAAGAAAAGACAACTCAAATCATTCACAGGAAATCCTGAGTAAGTTGTACAAAGCCAATTATTCTGAAGAATATTACCTGCAATGGAGGGAAATGGGTCCAACTTATATCCCTTCTAACTTAACTTGCCCTGTTAGCCTGTCAAAAGCTCATAAAGCTTTTCTTATCATGAAATACACCTCACCTTTAAGAAAAAGTCAGACACCATTCAGAAAGCAGGGAAGTCAGTGTGGGAAGGTTTGTCCCATTCATCTCACCTGTGGACAGGCGGAGCTGCTTGTGAGGAGGGCAGGTCTCACACACCGAGAAAGGAAGACTTGTGTCATAGTCACAGCTCAACTGTAAGAAATCAAGACTCACCATCAAAGACCTCAGAGAGATGGTTCTATCCAAATCTAACAAAACCAAGTTTCTCTCTCCCTTAGCCCCCTGATTCACATCCTGGCCAAACTAGCCCATCCCAGGATACATTGCCAGGCTTCATACCGGTGGGAGTACATGCTGAATATCAGAGAGGGTTGTGAGCAGTAAGTCTTCCAAATGACTCTGCCTGGTCTCTCTCAGGGCCTCACAGAAGGCATCAAAAGCCTGGGGTCCTCTCTTGGGCAGTAGGTTGAGGAGTTCCACATTCTGGCTGAAACTGCCCCCTTTGGCCTAAGGCACAAAAACAAAACATTAAATTACATTTACTTATCTAGTTACAAATGCTATTTTTCCACATGAACTTTCTAAGTAGTGTTCTCATTCATCTTAGGATTCTTTTTTCCACAGTGAATATGCACAGGTGACGGTTTCTGTCAAGGTCTCAAGGCTGAGAAGGGCACTCACTCCCTGTCCTTAGCCAGGGAGTCCATCCTTTTCAAAGGTTTTCTCTGTCCCACCTCTAAGAGCAGTTTATCTTCGTGGTGCTTCTTTCACCTCAGTACCTGGATGAGCTCCCTCATTTCCAAAGTGATGATGTCCTTTTCTAGGAGGTGCTCTAACAGTTCGCTCAGCAGCAGCTGTTTGGCTAGCACCACTCGGTTCTTTTTCAGAGTCTCCTGATGGTCAGGATGCATCCCACACACTGCCAATATCCTACAAAAGGAGAAGAAGAGGCTGAGAAGAAGGAAACGAACTTAGGAGCAAGATGAGACATATTCTGTGAAATCTCTTTAAATCAAAATGTACTAAGGAGTACCATACTGACGCTAACTAAACAAACAATGTATAATTCTCTAGAGAAAGTTTATATCCAACTATCTGAAATAATGATCTGTCTAAGAGATGAGATAGCTATCTTGGGCAAATTAATATAAAGAAGCACAAATATATCCATGAGAAGAAACACTTCTCTGACAACAAGCAAAACTAATTTAAGTCAAAATCATCTTAGGACAGGAATAAAAAACAGTATTAAAGCCAATAGCGGTGTTTTGGTTTTTTGACATACATAAACTTTTTCTAGACATAAATTATATAAAAATTATTTTATAATTCTATGATAAAACTAATATTAAAAATGATCAAAATCCTACAAGGCAAAGTAGAAACTGACAAAGCCAGTTAGATACCAATGAGGAACATGATCTAACATATTCACAAGAATTTTGGTAATTAGGTTTACCAGCAATATGCTTCTGCTCATGAATAAAAAAAAAAAAAACATTTCCAATACATGTCTCTTATGTGCCCTGTGTATATAAATCCAGATCTCCAGTTTAGTATGAGACAATGCTTAGGGTCTGAGGCAGTAGAGGTGATATTGTAACAGATTTACTTTATACAGAAAAAAAAGCATCCTGATTTTAAAGTGGGTAAAATATAGGGGAACAAATAAGCACCTTCAATCAGTGAAATACCAAGCACTAGTTGAATGCCCCTAGCTTAAAGAATCCTTGAGTTAGACTGTAAAGATGAAAACACAAGATCCTGGATAATTGGGGCTGGAGAGATGGCTCAGCGGTTAAGAGCACCGTCTGCTCTTCCAGAGGACCCAGGTTCAATTCCCAGCACCCACATGGCAGCTAACAACTGTCTGTAGTTCCAGTTCCAGGCAAACACCAAGGCAAATAAATAAATAAATGAATAAAGTTTTTTTTTTTTAAAAAAAAAAGATCCTGGATAATTGTGTTAGCAAGAGATATAGAGACAGAATGTATGTGCAATCTAAAAATTCACTAGAACAAGTGGCAGGAGAGATGGCTCAGTGGTTAAGAGCACTGGCTGCTCTTCCAGAGGACATGGCAGCTCACAACTGTATGTAACTTCAGTTCCAGGGGACCTGACATTCATGGCAAAATACCAATGCACATATAAAATAAAGTTAGGTAATTAAAAAAAAAAAAAAAAGAGTTAAAAGCTTAAAAAGAAATCACCTAACAAGACAAGGCTTGGGTATATCCTTAGGTACATAATCAATAGTACAACACAGTTCTTAGTTCATCAGGACCATTTTCTAAAAGGTTAGTCCTCACTCACTAACTTAGCTTCCACACTATGTTCTCCCCAGGTTCACACAACTCAACACACTCTGGTCTCCTTCAGAGGGCACTCCTTTCCCTTTGATAGGACTAGGCCTGGAGCTGTATGCAGACCAAAGAAGTCTAGAGTTTCCAGCCTTTCTGACCCTCTTGCCCACAGGGTGCCATGATTATAGCCTAGTAGCCTTTAAATGCATTAGGAAGCCTTTCCCCCCAACCCCCCCCCAAAAAAAACCTCTTCCACAGGCACAACTTGCAGACTCCAGTTCTAAACCCTCTATGTTCCAGACCTGAATTTTGAATCAATTAGTCACCAGTTTTATCTGAAGCACCACCCACTCCACAACACCTACTTCCTTTATTTCAAACTTTGAGAAGACGCTTAAATATGAACTTCCCAAAAGTTTTAAATCACCTGTAATTTTACGAAACCCGTGGCAATGAGAATGAAAAGGCACCCAGAGCATGCTAACGTTTTGATTCTGGGTCCTTTGAAGGTTCCCGTTTCTTAGTTAATGTGGCAGATTTGGACAGGAAACGTGAAATTGTGTCCTCCTGTGGCTGTGTTTGCATCGAAACTGACTGAGGTGAAAGCAAAGACATCGGAACCATCTAGCCTTCTCAAAGAGTTAAAATCCCCTACACCTGTGTGTAATTCTCTGCCAAACATCTATTACATGGAAAGCGGTGCAATTCACGATACAGTCAATCCAAATTACAAGCGCCCCAGGCCGAGCTGCGGCGTCTGCAGAAGGTCTCCTTGGTTTTTAAGAAGACTCCAATTTAAATCCTCAGGCGAGAGCTGTAAAGGACAGAGCATCTTCTGCAGGGTCTGATTTAGACAGGACTCCACTCTTGTATGCAGTCCCTGCGCTGGACAAAGGGAGGCTGCTACAGCCTCTGCCCACGCTGGACCAGGCCAAGAAGCCGCGCCACTCGCCCAGCCGCCTCCCCCGCCCTGCCCTCCTCACCTGCTCCTCCTGTCAGCCGCCATCAGTCCTTTCCTGTGCAGAGTGGACTGCGGCCTCCCACTCGGCGCCGCCATTTGCAGCTTTTCCCCCGGGCCGCACAGGTACCACCCACAACACAAACAAACGCCAGGCCGCGCCAGCCCCCGAATCCCTCCCCCAGCCTCACCCTCGCCGCGCCTGCGCAAGGCCCCGCCCCGACGCCACAGGCCCCACCCCCGCCGGGATGTGCGCAAGCGCAAACTGCTTACCGGTACCCACACAACCCAATGGGCAGAGAGGAGACTCTGGGACGAACGGGAAGGGGCGGGGAAAAGAGCGGGGCTTTTCCCATCTGGGGATCTGATTGGCTTTCGATTCCCGCGGAAACCGCAGCTCCCTCCCCCTGGTAACTCCCGCCCCTCCTGCACTAACTAGCAAAGGGAGCTGGGGTTCTCATTGTTCGCCTTGAACTTCCAGGGCTGGAGTGCACAGAAGATGGAAAACACTAGGAGGCACTCTCCTCCGAAGCTGGGGCCGCTCCTGGTCTCGTTCACCCTCCCATAAGTGGCCTCCCATTCTGTCTGTATTGAATTTCTCCCTTTTACCTACCAGTTGTCCCAACACAAGGTTATAAAGTCGTGTGGACTGCCTAGTTTGTATTGAAAACAATAGGCAATGGAATTAGGATTTGACTCGAGATTTTTTTTGTTTTTTTATGTTTTTACTAGCATCCTGTTCTTGTGCAAATTATTCAGCTCCCCTCTCCCTCAGAATCTCTCATTGCCCTGGGGTAATAACCCACCAGGAAACTTGAACCGGAGTGGGGCGAGGGGAGGGGGGTCTTGATGAAACACAGCTGTCCCTCCGAGGTACCACTCCAGCTCCAGTTTCTCTTGATCACTTCTGTGTCTCTCATCTTTCACCTTACTCTAGAAATGCTGGTCATCAGGTAGGCTCGAATGTTTCCAGAAGCATCCATAGTGTGCTGCCACCAGTATTTCAACTGAGAAGGTCCTGGCATGGTCTGACTCCTGCAGGTTTGAAGGCCTCATTTGTGATGTCCGTGCAAAACCAGTTTCTGATTAAGTAGATAAGAAATGCTGGACAAAATGACTGCGGAGATGATGGGTTCTGAGAGCATCGCTTAGGGAATTATCCATTTATCTTCATAGAAAACACTGTCATCCTCAGGGTGAGCAGAACACATTTCATAGGCAGGGGGTGGAGTAGCGGGCTCCAATTTGGGGGCCACCCTCAAGCTTTGCAGATCAGGAGCAGTGGATACAATTCGAGCACCTCGAAGTCGGAGCACTCTTCCAGGGTTTCCTCTGCGAGTCATTGTGCCCTCTGAGCCCACTCGTCTTTTCAGCCTTCCTGAGCTGGGCCTCTCTAGCTGGCTAGGCTGTGCCCCTTCAACTCCTGGGGGTATTACAACACTGCTGTAAGGAGGTGGTTGCTCCAGCTCTTGGAGGTGCTGCTGTGATTGTGAATCCATTGCCACTACAGCCTGTTCATATGTTGGCACCTCGAAAGCTTCATTGTCCCTAAGGGAGGAGAAATATGGTCATTAGTTGTTGTATTAGTTTCTGGCTCAGCCTAGCCGCATGGCCTGGACTTGCCTGCAGCTGCTTAGCCCCCTAAAATCACTCAGACACTTATATTAATTACATGCTATTCGACCTATGGCTCAGGCTTATTGCTAGCTAGTTCTCTCATCTTAACCCATTTCCATTAGTCTGTCTTGCCTCGTGGCTTACCCGGATTCCTTTACATATTTTTCCTTGAGTACCCTCCTTCCCCTGTATCTATGCTTGGATTTCCCTGCCTGCTTCTAAGATGCCTTGCCATAGGCCAAAACAGTTCCTTATTAACCAATGATATTCACAGAGTACAGAAAGACATTCCATCCCCCACCCCCGTCAATTAGTGGCTGCCTGAAGGGAGTCTTTTTTTTTTTTTTCTCCTGTTCCACTCTCTCAAAAGACCCCTCTATTGTCTGCTGACTGTTGCTCTTAATAATACCACTGGCAGGAAAGCAAAACTGAGGATTAAGAAAGGAAGGACATAGAGGGACTAAGGGCCTATGGCAGTGGTCCTCAACATGTGTGCTGAGACCCCTTTAGGGAATCTTATATCATGAAGACTATATATTTACATTATGATTCATAACAGTAGCAAAATTACAATTATGAAGTAGCAACAAAATAATTTTATGATTGGGGTTCACCACAACATGAGGCAGTGTGTTAAAGGGTCACAGCCTTGGGAAGGTTGAGAGGCACTGCCTAAGGGCATCTTTCTATCATCCTGCTCTTCCCATTAACTCACCGTGCATTGCCTGAGGCCTCTGGATTCTCAGTCTGCCTTGAGCTCTGCATTGATTGGAGGCCCATTTCCACGACACAGGTTAGGAGGCAGGCCAGAAAGCAGAAGCCAGCCAAGCAGAGGAAGAAATAAGCAACAGGAGCAACATTAGGCTGTACGACCAGTAAAGCCAGCCCCAGGAGGAGTGAAGCACTGCTCAGGAAGAGAAATGGCTGCTTCAGTTTCCCCCACAACTGCCTTGGCACCATGGTCCTTCCCAGGGCACCTGCAGAAAGACACACAGCTGTGTGTTAACTAGCCATTGGCACCATGGCAGTGCCGGATCCCAAAGTAAAAATATTATGCTCTTCTGTTTAGGTATCTGGTGTTCAGTCTGAAACAAATGATCTCTAAGGACTCTGGGGCCCCCATCATCCTCTCTAGGTTATTGATGTGCAAAGCTAGGAAACAAGTCCAGTTGTGACTCAGCCTCATGTGAGTTTATTATGCCACGGCATTGCCTGAATTCCTTGCCTTCTCCCTTTCCCGAAATCTCCCTCCCAGCTCCCAAGTACACAGTACAGGATCCATTGCCAGCTACCTTGCCTGTGGCCTCAGTGCACACAGGCATCCCTGGAATCCAGGTGATGGGGTCAGGCTTTTCCCTGTTCTGGTCAGACCTCAATTCTTCTCCACCTGTTCAGAGGACAAGAATGACCGTACTGGACCATGTTGAAAAAAGGAAGAGGACTCTTCACTTACCTGTTAAGTTCGACTTTTGCTGTCTACCACAGTTGAGTCAACCCATGATCTGGATGGAGGAGAATGTGAGAAAGAATCTTAGAAAAGCCTAAGGCAAACACCAGAAGTCAAAATGACTCTCTGCACCCCACGTAGTCATTCCCCTAAGTCTTTAGGCTCTGATTTCAAGTTTCCTGTCAGCACAGAGGCTGGGAGGCCTGTGAGAAGGGAATACCTTTTCTTAAGAAAACAGCAACAGTTAATCTCAGGACCGCTCCCACCAGGCAAACTCCCTGCCAGTTTTCTGAGATCGCTGTAGCAAGAATTCGCAGACCCTTCCGTCCACACCAGCCTGACTCCCGCGGCTTGCGCCACGCCCCTTCTAGAGGCCCCTGGAGTTCTGACTCACCTGTCTCCAAGGGACGCAGAAAACCGGTAGCAGACCTGAAAATCAGGGGCAGAAGGCGGAGTCCACTCGCCCCACCCTCTTTTTTGCCCCAATCCTTCCTTCAAGCCCAGTTTTTCTCCACCCCGTTCTTCTGAGACTGAACTCCTATTACATTACTGCTCCACCTTAACTTCCCCTTGACCCACCACTAAAGCCCTGGCCCCTCCTCTTCCCAATGGTCTTTGAACTTAGGACTTGACTCGGAATTAGTCTTTAGTCTTACTCTAAACATCTTGAGAGCTGATCGCAATCCTAAACACAAAGTATCTTCTGATTTGGTTTGTGCTTGTAGTTCCTGAATGACTGGAGCAGAGACAGTGGCGTATTTACAATACTGGGTACTGAGGGAGCCCTGGTCGAAATCGCAGTGGTGCATAGAGCCTCTACTTTTCTGTCTGTTGATTCTTTGTCTCAGGGAAAGTCGGAGGCATGCTCAAGCTTCCCAGCTCAGTTAACTGGCTTCTTACAAATCCAGCTCCTAGATGAAACCTGCTTTGGGGTCCATACCCTTCTTTCTCTGCTCCAGCTTTTACCTGGTTATATAGTATTTTCTGTTTCTTCACTGTTCTACTTTGAGTTTCTCAAGAGAAGTGATTCTTTTTCATCTTCTTTGAATCCTCAAAAGTAAGTGGATTCTTGACACTGGATACCTTCGTGCAGTTGAGTTTATGGTCTGATGAGGAGCTGTACCCACTCTAGTGCTCTAGTTGTAGGTCTGGCTGTGAGAATGAGGAAAAAAGAGGTGCCTGGGATCCTGCTGTGTCCCAGAGTGGACTCCGTTCCTTCACCACATTAGCATTGGACAAACCCAAGAGAAACTAGAACACAAATATAATCCAGGGTCTCCAGGAACACCTGTGGGGGCCCTAGACAAGACTGATGGGGGGAGAGAGAATATGGATTTGAGAGTGAACATATCTGAGTAGTGTATGTGGGTTGTGGCGGGACTTCCGAGTGAACCTCCAACAGAGCTTGCTCTGGAGGAAAGGAGGTGCATGGCAGATTGTAGTGCCCACGTGAGGTGGGTGAGGTGTGTATCTAAAGCAGAGATGGGAACAGGGAGGACAACTTGTAGTTATTTTGTTTGTACCAAAGTATTTCATTTGTTTGTACCAACTTCCATATTATTCAGCTCAGGTGGAGAAAGTATAGCTGGAATCCAGAATTAAACCTTCAGTTATTACTCCAACAAAAAGAAACTGGTAAGGAGTCCTTGCTGTACATCATAATTTTTTTTAAGGAGTGGTTTGGGGGAGGGAGAGAAATGGGTGAGGAGCAAAGGGCCAGAGGGTGTGAGTAGGAGTGTCTACAGCCTGACATCCTTGGCTGTGTTCCAGATAGGGAGCTGGGACCTTTATAGCTTCAAGCTCGAGCCTTAAGCTATAAGGTTGAGAGCCGATAACTGATCAGCACTACATTGTAAATCAGAGTCGGGACTCTATGCAGTCTGTGTTCTTTAATCCCCTAAACCAATAGTTTGAAATCATTTGCATAACCTTTAAAAAGTTATATTTAAAAGATAAAAGAAGACAAAGATTGACAACTATCTTTACATCTTTAAAAGTTTTTGTAATTCTAGAATGTTCACAAAACAGACCATTCCTGGTTCATGCTAGTGTACATTCATTACTTTGCAACTTTAAAAAGTTTTAGAAATTAGGCAGCATATATTTCACTTGATGATAAAGTCTTTACTAGAGTAATTTCTGTTTAGGGATCCAACTCAGGGTCTCTCATAGATTAAGCAAACACTCTGAACTATAAATTCTAAGCCCCATTAAGTTATTTTTAAAATCTGTGAAGCATTTTATTGAATGGGTAGATATGCCATAATTCTGTTAAGATATTATTCTGAGGTTTTACTCAATATCAGCTAGCTATTTTATTCACTTTCGTTATTAAAAATGATGCGAGGGGAGATGGCAAGGAGGCTAGAGATTGCCAGGGCCGGAGTAGGAGAGAAGCAGTTGTTAATGGGGTTCTTGTGTAGTGACAGGCATTCTAGTATTAGATGGTAGTGATGGCTTGTGCACTTCAAAGACTACTCAGTGCAAAGGACATCTTACATGTACTTTCTCCTAGTTTTTATGAATTGAATAATGAATTCAGAGAAGCAAATAAAAATCTCATGTAAGCTTTTATTGAGAGACAAATAGATATGACTGCTTTTATTGCCCTGAATACAAATGGCCAAAGTGTTCTCTAAGGTTTAGTTCCCTTTTCTTTCCCCTCAGCTCAGCTTAGTATCTGTATTGGTTCCTTTCTGGTGGCTGTGCCGAGATATTGGCTAAAGCAATTTAAGCGAGGAAAGACTGACTTCCACTGAGGGTTGAAGGGTCGAAGGTCTTTTGTAATGGGGTCGATGGGGCAGCAGGAACTTGCTCATGTATGAGTGGATCAGGAAGCAGAGAAAGGAGAATGCTTTCTGCTTACCCTCCTCCCATTTTTATTCTGTCTGCAACTCCAGCTCATGCAATGGGACTGCTATTCAGACAGGGCAGGTATTCCCTCTCAGTTAATCCTCCCTGGAAACACCCTTAGACATACCAGGAGTGTGCCCTACTTGTGTCCTAAGAGTTTATTTTTTTTTAATCCAATCAAGTTGACAGAATTAACCATCATAGTATCTTCAGCCTATGATGATCCTACTGAGTCCCAGTTACTCCCCATTATTCTCACTTCACCTTAGGGGATCAGCTTTGATGGGGAAAGGGTTTATTTCATCTTACAACTCTCAGGACACGCTCCATCATTGAAGAAAGTCAGGAGAAACTCAATACATGAAGCTGGAGGCAGGGACTGAATCAGAACCATGGAGGAGTGCTGCTCACTGGCTTGCTCCTTGTGGACTGCTCACCTTGACTTTCTTCTACAGCCAGAACCCCCTGCCCAAGGGTGTCACTGCCCATAGTGGGCAGGGCCTTTCTACATCAGTCGTGAATCAGGAAAAATGCTCTCACAGACTTGTCTGCAGGCCAACATGAAGGAGGCATTTTCTTACTGTGCTTTCCTCTTCCCAGATGATCCTAGATTTTGTCAAGTTGAGAACAACATCATCATCCACCATCACCAAAACCCCAAACAAACAACCAAGCAAATGAGGTGATGGGATGATAATGGGCTCTTGATGGGATTGCCAGGCAGGGAGATGCAGCTGTCCTCTGCTAAGTATTTATCTCTGTGGCCTCTTAGTTCTGCTGTGTTGTGACTATGAATCTGGATCTCCTTTACAGCCATGGCTAATGTGTAGGGTATTTGGTTTGTACTGCTCACTGTGTTGAAAATACAAAAGTAAGACATCTGTATTATGTCTAATAAAAAATAGTTACTGTGATAATTTCCACTCTATGGATTAGGTCAGACACTTGATGAATACAGGGGCTAGGGATGTAGTTCATTTGGTGGAGTGTTTTTGCCTTATGTGTATGAGACCCTAGGCTATCTTTAGTAGGTCATGAACTGGATGTAGTGATGGTGCTTGTCAGTAATTAGAGCACTCAGGATCGAAGCAGGGGAAGCAAGAATTCAAGGTCATTTTCAAATACTGAGAATTAAAGGCTTGGGCTAAATGAGACACTGTTTCAGATAAAATAAGGAACACAAATGGTAAGGCTAGGGTCAATTAGAACCCCGATTCTTAACCACTGTGTACCTCCATCACATACTTTTGGGGGACACTTATAAGAAGTTTATAAAAATGTCTCTGACATTCATCACTATCTACAATCTACATCTACAATCATCACTCTGTTCTTCATTGTGGAATGGTTAGTTGAAATATTTTCTCCTGTTTGGTGTCATGAGAGAAGGCTGGTACTGAGAAATCAAGGCAACAAAGAATATTATCAGAAATAAAAAGATATTACCATATGAGACAGAGTGAGGAAGTAATGAGTTCAGTTCTCTATCAAGATGCTAACCTTCTGTCACCTCATTAAGACTGAACAGGCATAGACTCAATGCTGAGTAGACTCTTAAATCACACTGCAGTTTGGGCACAAGGTAGTACCCCAAATGCTTACTAAGCGGTGAGTGGACCAGAAGGATGCTGACTCTGTTAAGGGATTGATCCATTGATGAGTTCATAGCTGAATACATCAGGAAGGAGGGCCTTGTTGAAGGACATAGGTCATGGGAGCATGACTTTGCAGGTTGTATTTCATCCCTAGACCTCGCTTTTATCTTTCTTTCTGCTTCTTGGCCTCTGTGAGATGAGAAGCCTCCTCTGTATGATGCACTGGCCACCTTTCATCAGCCTAAGTCGACCAGAACCTTCAGAAACCATGAGCCCAAGCAAACCTTTTTGAGTTCATTTCTCTTTGCATATGTTGTTATAGTCCAGGAAGGATGACTTACTTACACATCATAGATACATATCTCTGCATAGAAATAATTGATTGGGTCTACATGAGACCCTGTTTTTAAAAAAGCTCTTGTATGGTCCTTGATCACAAGCTTGTTGGGTAAGGCTCATTATCATTTTTATTCTCTGAAGGATCCAGCCCAGTCAGAAAAAGTGAATGAGTTAGATCCAGACGAGCCTTGACCTGTTAATTCAGCAGTGCTTTCTTCTTCTTCCTTAATCCCTTATTGCTTCTTCAGAGCTGTAAATTATCCAATATGGAAGGGTAAATACACGATTTAACTCTCAAAAACAAGGTTTAATATTGCACAACACTCACTAGGAAGTACGACAGTGGCCTTTAGACAGCCAGTCTAACTCAGGTATTTACCAAGCCACCAAAGGCTTTCATAAAATTTGAGGGCTTGATCATGGTTGTTGCCCAATAACAACAATAGAAGTTTTAGTCCAAGGTTAGCACTGTGTTTATTACAAATGTCAACAGATGGTAGAGAGAGACCCACATAGCCAGGAGTGGATGTACAGGCCTGCAAACCCTAGCACTCCACAGTAGTAGGAGATTCATGAGTTCCAGGCTAGCCTGGGTGACTCAGTGAGACATTGTTTCAGAAAACACATAAATAAATAAGTAAATAAATAACTAAGCAAACAAGTAAGTAGCAGATGAGTAGAAGAGTTGTGTATACCTGCATCCCTAAGTACCAACAAGCAGCAGGCCTCAGGGTTGGGCATACAGTTTAGAGAGTGACAAACTTGGTTTCTATTTCAATTCTGTCACATACGCTGACAGGACTTTGGGTGGGTTTTCTGAGCATCAGTTTCTAATCTATAAACTTGTGAAAATAAACAACCTCCACTGACCAATGATTTCTCCCTCTGTGCCTCTCTCTGATTTGTAACTCAGCAAAAGGCAAATTTGAATGTAATGGGTGTGTGTGGTGAGGCCAGCAGAGGGCATCATCTTGTCACTGGAACCAGATTTCTTTGAGGAGCACTTGTTTACACTGTACAGAGCCCCATGCCAACCTCCCAGAGGACTTTCCCAGAGAAGTAACACGTTTGATTCTGGTCCCCAGGGCTTTGTGATGTAGGCAGAATGATAAGACACTCATAGGACTTAAAATAATGATAAATGATGGTCTGAGAAAGTGTCAGTGTTGTATATTAATGAACCCAAAATTTCTTTCACTAAAATATAGTTGCTTCAGTTCATTATATTTTATGGTATATTACTTAATAGTTAAGAGAATTACGTGAAAGAATTTTTTATATCTCCAAACTTCACTCAACCTCAGTACCTTCCCCTAAAAGCCATCAATATGCCCAACCAAAGAGCATGAACAGATAAAAACTGATACAACATAGCTGAATGCATTCAAAAGCATGCTGTTTATATTGATTTATATTTTGTTTTTTCCATGTAACCATACATTAGATATTATTCTTTTTCTGTATGAATATACCATTTTATTATTAATTATTAGAAATAGAAAATAATTTTATAATGAATACACATACTTACTGCATGTTTTTGCAATCAACACTATACTGTACTTGCTTCATTACACAAATATCCATTAGTTTATCATTTTATTAACTTTTTAAATACATCTTAGATTTTTAGAATACATTTCAAAGGGGTCTGTCTGCAGGCATCAGTATACTTCTGCCTAAATACTTCAGCATGAGTAAAACAGAGTTCAGTGTTAGTAAGCTTTTTTCCTTCTCCCATGAAATAGATTTTTCTAAGGGGGATATTCCCTGACTTTTGAAAGACATAAGCCTATATAACCAAGTGTTAATTCAAATGCAAATCAGTACTATCACTCAGAAAGTATCCACCAATTCCTTCTCAGTCAGTTACATAGGCATGAATTATTTTCTTTCCATTTAAAAAATATCGTATCATAATGCAAGACACAAATGTTTGATTTTATTTTCTCTCTCTTTCTCTTTGTTGCAGGGTTCAAGACTTCAAGGCAGTGTTTCTTTGTACCATTTTAGTTGTTCTGGGAAATTGTTCTGTGCACAAGGCTGGCCTCCAATATGTAAAGGTCTGTCTGCCTCTGCCTCCCGAATGCTGGGACTAAAGGCATGAGCCACCCTGCCCTGTGCATTTTATTCTCTTTTAATGGAACTATTCATTTGATTCTAATGATTTCCCAACTGATAATAATTTAGTATATATTTAGGATTTCATAATCAATATATTTTTATATCTGTCTTTATTTGTATTTGTAGATAAGATTTTTCTTTCTCTAATATATTAATATTAAAATTTTAGACACAGGGTGTCTATATAGTCTATTAGCAACTCTGCCTTGAGCATCTTGCCTTAGCCTCCCAAGCACTGACATTTCAGGTATAGGCTTTCAAACTGAAGTTTTTGGCAGGTATAGCCAAATTGCCTTTCAAGGAAGTTTCAGTACTTTATCCTGGGATTAGAAGAAGCACCTATTCCTTTATACCTTAAGGAAGTGTTAGCAAACTTAGATTGAACAAATTTTTATCTTACACTAGTTATGCCAGTGTTGTAAGTTGTATTAACAGCTTAGTGTGGACACTGGCTGGCAGGGAGCTTACAGTCAATAGCAGCGAGATGGGTAGCTGTAAAGCATGAATGACAAGTGCTAGAAGGAAGCACAGAGTGCCAGTGTGGCGTAGAGGAAGGACTGGGGCCCGCGGAGGGTGGAGATTGGAAATGTGTCAAAGAGAGCTTGTTCACATTCCTTTTATGGGTGTCTTAGTCATTAGCATGGAATTGGAAGTAAGTAATTGGCTGGTCAATTGATGGTAATTAATGGATAGATGTTGGTTTAATAACTCATGATCCTCTGTTGTAGGATATTTTATTACACTATGTGAAGATGTGTCTCTGTCCTCCTTCACCTGCTTATGCCACCTTCTGATTAGTTTAATAAAGAACTCAATGGCCAATAGTGAGGCAGGAGAGGATAGGCAGGACTTCCAGACAGAGACAGAAACTTTGGGAGAATCTGAAGTTCGGGGAATTCACCGTCAAGACAAGGAAGAAGTTGGACTCACAGTACTAAGGAGAGGCAATGAGCCACACAGCAGGATGACAGTATGGAGATTAACGTAGTTAAGTAATAAGAGCTAGTTGGAAACAAGCCTAATCCAAGATTAAGCTTTCATAATTAGTAAAAAGTTCATGTCATTATTTGGGAGCTGGCAGTCCAAAGAAAAACCAGCTACATCTGATCTCTTGATTTCCCTTCAATTATCCATCCTTTTCCATCTTTTTAAGTTTGTTTTTTTTTTTCCAGTCTGACATCAGGTAGAGCCAGCTCCACCTTTGAACATGGGCATAGTTGAGAAAGGAGTTAGAATTCTTTCTCCTTCTCCCCTTCCTCCTCCTTCTACTTTTGTTTTGTTTCATTTGAGACAGGGTCTCTATGCAGCCCTAGCTGTCCTAGAACTTGCTATGTAGATCAGGCTTGCCTCAAATTTTGAGATCCTCCTGCCTCTGCCTCCCAAGTACTTGGATTAAAGATGTGTGTCACCATGTCTGCCCAGGTAGTTATTTCTTAACACTGGTAATATGTGGATGGTAACACTCTGGAAATATGTAAATCTATATATTAGTGACTGATTTCAAACTTAGATCCAACAAATAAATATTTAAATAAATACAAAAGTTTCTCATTAACAGTAGATATCAACCATGATTGAAACACTATCACACCAAACTGTCTATTTTGGGTGTTTCTGGAATGTTTCATCATGTAATTTTGATGTCCTTTATGGAGTCCATTAATACCTAAAATACATATAAAAATAAGTAAGAAATAAAAAAATTAATTTGGTCCAAGCTAATGGCTTTAATTTCCCCAAAATTCATTGAAGAGATGCCCAAGCCTTGCAGGAGAGGCCTAGGGTAAGGAAGCAGGAGTTTCTTTGGCCTCCCAAGCCTTTAATGATCTCTTGCTCTGGGGTCAGAAGAGCTGCTGCTTCTGTTTTCACTGATGTCTCTACCCAGGAATAACAGGTCAATGAAAAAGGGCTATAAATCCCCTGAGAAGGAAAAAGATGAATAATGGGCCCCAGACTCCAGTTTTCCACAGATTCCCACTTTCTTAATCTTTTAGCCTCCCGAAGCACCATTTTCTGTGGTCTGCACTCTGTACTTACTGACTTTTCCTTCTCTTTTGATCTTTCTCCAAAATTTTGCTTCCTCTATTTTCTTCCCTTTCAAGAGTTTTGCCCCATCTTGTTGAGATTATTTACTCAACATGTATTATTGCTTCCAAGATCAGGAACGTGTGTGCGTGTGCGTGTGCGTGTGTGTGTGTGTAGGGAGTTCTATGCAAAATGGAAATGTAGGTAACTGAATTAAAAAGAATCATGAAGAACCAATAGACGAGATACATCCCTGAGGCAAGATCTTACATTCTAAGCCAGCCTGGGATGGGTAGTAAGATCCTGCCTTGACCTTTCTCTGAAAAAATTATGAAGCATTTCAATATGGTGATAGCAAGCAATAAACCACTTCTGAGGCCATGTGAATACACATTTGCAGTCCTTTGATAGTGGTCTGCCATTGTTGGGCAGTAAGAGATGTAGATCAGTGCAGAACTGTAATCTCATTACATGTTTTTTCTGACTTTGTATTTTAAAGTTTTATCTTTGACATATGACTATATACTTATGGGGTATAATGTCTTGACATATGTATATACTATGGAAAGATTTCAGTGTTTTAAAACATCACCTATGTTTTATACAATGAAATATAAATTTAATATAAATTTCTTTTGCAACTTGGATCAACATATGGGACCACATGAAATTTAGAAATTTCTGCATAGCAAAAAATTTATTAGAGCAAAACAGAATGGGCGAAAAAATCTTTACTTCAAATTGGTAGCTAATAACCAAAATTTTTACAGAGAGTTCCAAAAATTAAACACCAATAAAGCAAAACTGCCAATCAAGAAATAGGCTAATGAAATGGATGCTTCTCAAAAGAAGAAACACAAATAGCCACTAACTATTTTTAAGTGTTCAATTCTCCTAGTCATCAGGGATATGTACTGTAAAGAGTACTATAAAGTACTCTACCACTGCTGTCATTAAGAAATCTATGGGAGCTGGAGAGATGGCTCAGCGGTTAAGAGCACTAGCTGTTCTTCCAAAGGACCGGGGTTCAATTCCCAGCACCCACATGGCAGCTAACAACTGTCTGTAGTTCCAATTCCAGGCAAACACTAACGCAAATAAATAATAAAGTTTAAGAAATCTAACATGGGGCTGGAGAGATGGTTTAGAGGATAAGAGCACTGACTGCTCTTAAAGAGGTCCGGAGTTCAATTCCAGCAACCACATGGTGGCTCACAACCATCTATGGTGACATTTGGTACCCTCTTCTATATACTGCATAATAAATAAATAAATCTTTAAAAAAGAAATCTGACACATGTTGAAGAGGATGAGGGGATATAGAAATTCTTATTCTTGGCTTGGGAGAGTGCAGATTACTATACCATTATGAAAATCAATTTGAAAAATTCCCCCCAAAATTAAAACTAGAACTGCCATATGATCCAGATACACCACTCCTGGGTATATACCCAAAAAACTCCATATCCTACTACAGAGACACTGAACATCCATGTTTATTGATAATATATTCACAATAGATGGGAAATGGAACCATCCTAAATATCCATCAATAAATGAATGAACAATGAAAATATCGTATATAAGTGTAATATGGAATATTTCTTAGCTATAAGAAAAATGAAATTATGAGAATTTCAGGAAATGTTAGGACCCTGAAAATATATTAAGCAAGATGATCCAAAGTCAAAAAGAACTGCATGTTTTTCCTTACATATAGATTCCAGCAAATAATATAAATATGTATATAAACAGTTGTTAGTGGATATCGTGGTTTGAATAAAAAATATTGGCCATGGGCTCATGTGTTTGAACACCTGTTCCTCAGTTGGTGGCACTGTTTGAGGAGACGCAGCCTTACTGGCTGAAACACCTCACTGTAGTTAAGCTTTGCAGGCTTATAACTGCATCCCACCTTGCTTTCACTCTGTTTCCTGTGCACTATTGGATGATCTCACAGTTTTCTGCTCTAGCTGCAACATCTCCCCTCCCATTATGAACTCTCCCTCTGCAACTATAAGCCAAATGAGCTCTTTCCTCTAGTGTCTCCTGCTCATTGTATTTATCGAACAGCAAAGAAACTAATACAGTCTAAAACTTAGGAAGGGGAGGGTAATATTAGGTTACGAGGAAGGGTGGAATGCAGACTAAAGGACTCTGGAGTCATGAAAGAGGATATAAAGCTATTTCCTTTCTGGTTTTAGACTTGTCATATTTTTGCATGGACTATTACCCATTTTTACATTTCATAGGAATCCAGCATGTGTTGCTCCTTTGAGACAGAAATTGTGAAAGTTGGGCGTTCTGTTTAATTCCATTGACCATTAGTGCAGTAAGAATAAGATATGACTAGCTGCCTCGAGAGGCATGCGTCATAGATTTTTCAGGTTAAAGTTCATGGTTCCAGAGACTAAGGCACTCCCTCCCTCAGGCAGTGAGGCATTCAGGCCATTTTGTGTTTCTCTATGTGTTCCCTTAGTAGTCAAGAAAGCAAAGGAGCTTGCCAATACAGTTGGTCTTAGACATTAATTTTGTGTACCCTTCATAGCTTGTAAAAGACATTGTATACTGTATTGGTCCTGGCAATTGCCTCTGTATTCTGTTTCTGATAAGGAAATAAAGAGTTTGATTGTTCTCAATAAAACTTGTCACAGCCTGAGTCTTCATGTGATTCCTTCAACCGAAGCCTGGTTTAATTTCCTGCTGGGCATATCAGAAACCCTTGGCCCAGTAAGTAATTGTACAATGAAGAATTTTGTAAACTGAGATTTCTTGATTTTTTTCATCTGTTTAAGATGATATTAAATTATTCTGTTGTGGCATTTAATATGTAAACCTTTGCTATATATCAAGAATGCTTTCAAAATAGAAAACTAAATGGCATTTATTTATGTTTGTATGTGTGTGGGAACATTCGTGCCACAGTGCATGGCTGTGGAGACACATACCTTTAATTTCAGCACTCGGGAGGCAGAGGCAGGAGGATCTCCGAGTTCCAGGTCAGTCTACAGAGGATTTCACAACAGCCAGGGCTACACAGAGAAACCGCACCTAACAAGAAAAGAAGAGAAGAAGAGGTGAGGGGAAGGGGGAGGAGGGGGAAAATAAAAGGGAAAGTTTAAGCATCATCTCCAGGTCACAGCAGCAAGGCAGGAGATGGCCTTGTTCCACTTCTGCTGGCCTGTGTAGCTGGGTTCACGTTAAGTGTCTGAGCACAGCTGGACTTTGCTCTTCTCCCCTATGGTGTCCTCCCTTATTGGGTCACTGTCATACTCCTCTCCTAGTGCCCTGGGCCAGTCAGAGACACGTAATACCAAGCTGATTTGTTGCTAAGTTTTTTGTCTCTGAGAGACACACAGGTTTTTGGGTAAGAGGAAGAGGAGACTATCTCCTGCATTTTCCCTACAGTTCCACCACCAGGGTGCTAAGAACCCAGAAGAAGCTCTTCTTGCCTGTCTTCAGAGTGGGCAGCCTGTGATCACAGGATATGGTACACCAACACCAGCCAGGGAGACCCAGACATGTTTTGTCTAGTGACATCAGGTTTATTTTATGGGAATGCAGAACTTAAGGCACTTGTGAGGCACAGAAGTAAAGGCAGCCACAGCTAAGGTAGACAGACAAACTCCTGCTGCTGCCCACAGGGCCACGGAAGTCAGCTTTGTCAGATCAAGAAATCAAAGTTCACTTCATGAGGCAATCTTAAAGTCTGGCATTCTGGGTTGAAGGCACAGGACCCATCCACTTCTCTCCTAGATAAAGAAAACAAGTGTTTATCAGACATGTTAGCAGCAGGAGATGGTCCCAAAGAGCTCTAGGACCTACTAGGACCCTCTTGGCTTCAAGGTCTAGAAAGGTTCTCTTTCCCCTATGGGAAAGACTTTCTATACCCATGCAACCTCAGTCAGCACCGGCAATGTAAGGCTTCCTTGTTGGAGATACCAGGAACTTCTGTTGGTGACTTGTCATCTGATATAACAGGTGTTGGGCTGGATCAAAAGCTCAAGAGAGGGAAGCCTGAACTTACCCAGCAGAAAAGCTAGCAGCTCCATTCGGTCAGAGCCAAATAACATGTAGGTTTTCCCATCCACATGGGCAACGGTGATGGGCAGCCCAAAGGCCTAGAGAAAGCAGAGGAGAAGGAAGTGACAGAACTGGTGTTATCAGGCTGAGGTAAAATGTGTCCAGGCGACATAGAACAAGAGGATAAATTGTGTGCTAAGAGGCATCTTTTAAAGGCATCATCTACCTCCTTTCCTTCCTTGACTAGGCATGGGGAGGGAGGACAGAGAAGATGAGGTGCTTTAGAGAGCTGGGGAGGACTCACAATTGGGAGAAGGTG
Source organism: Sigmodon hispidus (assembly GCA_004025045.1). Taxonomy (NCBI): domain Eukaryota; kingdom Metazoa; phylum Chordata; class Mammalia; order Rodentia; family Cricetidae; genus Sigmodon; species Sigmodon hispidus. Next base: position 168,836 of record PVIH01002975.1, read on the forward strand.
GTTTGAAAAGGAGCATGATTACCCATGCTGACATTCCCTCTCTCCCTTCAGGATAAGAAGGGAGTACACATGGAGATACTCACCCCGTATTTGCAGGCTGCCTCAGTGGTCTCCTTCAGCTTGTTTTTCACCTGTGCTGTGGTAATTTTCTCCAGAAAGCTTTGACCTTGCTCTGTGGACATTCCTGCCTTCTCTGCAGCCTGGGGAGACATGGGAGAACATGCAGCTGTATCTGCATTGTGGGGGCAAGAAAAAAGGCTATTCTTGTCCTTCTCTGCCCTCATGTTTTCCTGGGAAGACCTTTGTCCAACTGCAACTAACAGGTTATTTACCCTACCCTAGACACATTGATAAGGGAAATACAGAAGCCAAAAACATGTCATAATCACAGAAACAGCACCAGAGCACATCACAGAAAACAGCTTAGCTCCATTTCTCCATTTCACAAGAGGGCACAGCAGCCAATGGGCATTTACTACTTGCTTAGAGGTACGGAGTTTGTCAGTAGCAAAATTAAATACCACATCCCTAGAATTGAAGTTCAGAGTGCCTTCTTCCCTGTGCCTTTGAATTCCTAACAGACTCAGGCTGGATTCTGAGTCCTGTAGAATTTCCTGAAGATGCTTGGGATGAAGTCATACAATAGCTAGCAGCTCAGCTTCCAGACAGTGAAAAGGCTTCTGATGAGGATGCTTCTCAAAGTTTAGAGTTAGTGCCTTTCATCCTGGAATCTCCTCGGGAGCTTTTCAAAGTCCCAAGGTGAAGGCCATTTCCTAGATGATGACACCAGTCTTTCTGGGGGTGACACTGTGCATCCTGGTGATTTCAGTGTACAGACCAGGTTGAGAAGCTACAACTTGTTCTATAAATTGCTGAGCATCAGGGGAATGGATAAGTCACTGAGAGAAGTGGGTTGTTAAAAAGATTTGTTAAGTATCAACTAAAAGCAGGCAAAAATTATGCAGACACACATATATGTTTTTAGGATCTAGATATAGACATTAGAGGATAAACTAGACAATCTCGGCATATCTAGCTTAGGAGTGATTTGATGTCTCGTACATTAAGAGACTATGTATCAGCTATCATCCACATACAGGAAGAAAAGATCACTCTGAGTTTCTTGACTTCATCCTAAAGAAGGTGCAACTTTTGAAGTCCCATCCCTGTCTGGCATGTGTTTCCCTGTTTTGAGCACTTTCTATTTATATTTCCCTGAGCATCTATTTAATTCCCATTATTTTTTTGTCTGTGTAAAGCCTTCTATTGGGAACAGGCATATATTAGTGATGTTTGGGTTGGGAGCCTCTGAAGGCTGGTGGGTGGAAGGTCCCTCCTTCCCTATCTACAGTTACCACCCTGGTTCTCTCTTTCACACTGACCTATTTCATTTCGTTCATCAATTTTATTTTATCCATTGCTAGGGATTGAACTTGGGCCTCAAGCAGGCTAAGCATGCACTCTACAACTGAGCTACAACCCTAGCCCATGGAACATTCTTCACAGAATCCTCTTACTTCCTACTTTATAGTTAATTTGTTCCCCCAGCCACAGCCTTTTCTTTCTAAGTCATAATAAAACCTTTTTTCTTTTTCTCCTCAGATTCCCTGTAACATTAGTAGTGATGGTGGGGGTCCAGTCCAGACACTCACAGCCAGGATGCTCTGGGACTCTGTGATGTCTTCATCCTAAAAAGAAGAGAACATGTAGCAGGAAAGGGATAGCAGAGAGGGGTCTGACCCAGAATCCTGCATCTGTAAATTGCCCCAGGAAGGGTTAGAATGTCATCTAGCTACCTCTGCCTTTCCTCCAGAATTCAGCACTTACTCGAGACCACACTCGCATCCATAGCTCTCTGGACACCTTCTCCAGCATCGCTGGCTGTTCCATGCTCACAGCGGTAAGAAATCGCATGGCATTTTTACTTCCTGTGGGGTAGATGCACAGAGAGCTAAGTTTCCTATCCCTTGCATCCTAATAGAGGACCCACTCATCCTTACTTATGCCCCCAACCCTCCCCCTAGGCTCAATCACCTGCAGTCTTTAAACCCAGTCTCTCTTTATGGATTTACTATAGTAGGCCCTTGTTTCTGCCCAGCACCCACTTTGGGGTAGTTGATGCTGGCTCCCACACACAATTTACATGCTGACCTAAGAAAGCTCCAGTAGATTCACCAGCCTCCTCTGACCCTCTCTTATTACTTGCTTATTTATTTTATTTTTGTTCCTCTGATACTGGAGTTATCAGAATGAGCCACTCTGTGGATGCTAGCTAGGCATCAAGTCAGGTCTTCTAGAAGAGCAGCCACTGCAGTTAATCCCCAGCCATTGTTCCAAACCCCTCCTCACCTTTGGTAAGAATCACACCAAAGAAATCCTTGGGCATGCTGATGGGAACTTGGAAGTGTTGCCCTAGGAGGGGAATCTCTTTGTTCAAGTACTGGCCTTTCCGGGGAACCATAGCTGGTGGCTTGTTTCCTGGCAGTTAGACAAATGGGAGAGAGAGGACATGAGGGCCTGAGGCTTAGGGAATCCCACCACCAACCCCCCCCACACAGAGGGCAGCCTAATAGCTTAGGAAGTCTGAGGTCTGCATACTCACTGTAGGAAAGGCTACTAGGGCTATAGGAAATAACCCTCCTTCACCAGCTAGGAAGGCTTCTTCCTGCTTACCGCTGTCTTTCATGATCCCAGCAATGAAAGCTGGCCGCAAAAGCAGCTTGATGTTCCAGAGGTGTTGGTACCTACATAGGACCTACAGGTGAAGAGATAGGAAAGGGAGCCCATTAGAGAGGACAGATGGCTCACATGTTCTACAGGGTTGTCTCCTGTCTCTATGTGCAGAGCATGGATGACTACTCCACTCTGAACTTCTCGGTTTAAATGGACAAAATTCTCAGCTCTGTGAAATAGATACCAGCATCTGTATTCTAGTGTATGGTTTCCACTCTATAGAGCAGGACTTCTCAACCTGAGGGTAGCAATCCTTTATTTTTGGAGGGGGGTTTGTGGGGAGACAGACAAACACCCTTTCACAGGGCGTGTACAGCAGATATCCTGCATATCATAAATTGACATTACAATTCATAACACGAGCAAAATTAGTTATGAAGCAGCAACGAAAATAATTTTATGAGAAATTGTATTGAAGAATCGCAGCATTAGGAGCTTTGTAAACCACTTCTGTAGAGCATTCTTCCTATCCACCTGATTCTCCACACTGAACTTGACTTGCTTCTTTGGAGTTGCCCCATTTCTTCCTAGGGTTTGTGGAAAGACAATGTTTGACCTCAGCAATCAGGACCGTACTTAGAGCCACAGTCCCTTGAAAGGCACAAAGCGAACTTTGGCCCAGGAAAGGTCTGTCCTAGTCCTAATCTAGAGGGCATCACCTAGAATTTGAATTTCTGCAGCCTGGTGCCCAGTTCCCCGCTGTGCACTCTCCCCGCAGGCCGCAGCCCTGGCAGCTTCCCTGAGTAACCTCAAAGCCCAGCCAGGAGTAGGGGGACAGAACGTCGTAGAACAGTTCCAGGGTGCGTGGCGTGGGTCCCATGCTGCAGCGGAGGCTGGAAGGGAACTTGAAGTTGCTGTCAGTGGAATAGCGACTATGCCAGCAGTAAACAGCCAATTCCAGTGCAGGACTTGCTTGAGGGACCCTAGAGGGCCCTAGTGCGCAGGCTCCGGGAGAGACCCCGCCCCGAGGGGCGGGCCCAGGTGGTGTAGCCTGGTCGACCAATGAGAGCACGCAAGGGCTATAAGGGTGGAATCTGAGGTACAGAGAGTGGTGAGTTACAGAAATCTCTCTCTGCATGTATCTTCTAGGAGGCTCTGGAACTTTATCTCTCAACTTAAGATGCAATGCACAGGATGTGACTTCGGAGGAATGAAGGAACTGTAATCAATGTAACTATAATTATTATTTCTTGTCGGGTGCATGACGTTGTAAAGACTGAAGCAGGGAGAAGTTCTGAATCACATCTTTTCTTGAATTCACTTTCTCAGGGATTAGCAC